>CAUYUJ010016973.1:30000-50000 GCA_963575745.1 Prorocentrum cordatum
GGGAGGGAGAGAGGGAGGGAGGAGAGACGAGGAGGGCGGAAGGAGGTAGCCTCCGCCAGCGAGGCGGGAGCGCGCCCTGCAGGCGACGGAGGAAGAACGCGCCGCCACCGACGCCAAGGACGGCGAGGGCGACGACGTGGGCCACAACGACGACGAAGAGGGCGACAACGGCAGACGACGCAGGGCGCAAGCACACCTGATGGGCTTCTTTTCCACCACCACCACCATAAGTTGGAGGGGAATCGGGCCTCCACCTCCTCCTCCTCCTCCTCCTCCTCTCCTCCTCCTTTCCCCCTCCAACTTCTGGTGGTGGTGGTGGAAAACAGGCCCATCAACACCAGCTGTACACCTAATCACACCGACCTCGGCCAGGTCAAGCCCTGGGCCCGGCATCGGTGTACGTATCCACGCAGGCCCCGCTCGGCCAGGAAGGCACACGTGCGCCGATTCTGAACCCAGGATGGGCCTGGCCAGCATCGGTGCAGGTGCACAGTGCGACTGGGTCTCAAAAGGATGCGCGGTAAGGATGCAAGACCCTTGCATGCCCGAGTCGAAACCGCAGCCGGAAGCCCCCCTGGCCAAATGGCTCGGAGGGGGCGAGAGGCAACGATGTGGGAGGCGGCCAGGGGGTCTGAGCTGCTCCTCCTCCTCCTCCTCCTCCTCCTCCTCCTCTCCTCCTCCTCTTAATATCGGTCCATCTGGTGCATCTGTTCACCCCTGGGTTCATCTGGTGCAGCTCTTCGCCCTGGATCCGTTTCTGACGGTCCCGGGGTTCGACAGCGGCCCAAGGAGGCCGAACCAAGGCAACAACACAAACAACAAGACAGCTCGAACAGCCGGCCCTACACAACGATGCCTTCGAATGCTCCTCGATCTTCTGGTGCGGTCTGACACCGGCGAAGTCGGGCATGTCCCCCCCTACAGGAGGAATGCGCAAAAGCGGTCAACAGGAGTAGTCTGGGAACGATTTTCCGACTCTTGTTCGACTACGTTTGAGCATTTGGTTTGACTATTTGTCCTTTTTCGTCCTCCAAAACCTGCCTGCAGGAGGACATGCCCGACCGACCCCTCGACCCCCGTGGCCACCCCCAGTGCGCGCCACACGCTCGGAGGGAGGAGGAGCGATACCAACACCACCGGAGGGCCCGCCTCCAGCGAGGCGGTCCGCAGTGCCTCCCCGAGCTGGAGGCCGGGGATGTCTCGAGCACAGCCTCCCTTGCCAGAAGAAGACAAACAACGCCAGAATCATAAACTTTTGGCGCTCCGCGCGGATGTTTCTTGGATCTGCGCCAGACCCCCCCTCCCTGGCGCGCGGAGCGCGCCGGGGGCGGCCGCGAGGGGGGACCAGCGCGGAGCCAAAAAAAACCCGCGCGGAGCGCCAAAAGTTTATGTTTATGACGCTTCTTCTTCTTCTTCTTCTTCTTCGACTTGCCTCCTCGCATGCCCGACCCACCCTCCCCTGCCTCCTCTTCGGACGCCCGAAATGGGTGCGGAACAAAAAGGTACGGTACCCAACCACGAATGCTGTCCAAAACCGACCGCGGCCGCTGTTGGGAAGGCGGCTTTTTTTTGTCTCCAGAGAACAGCATCCGCGGCGGTGCAGACAGCGACCCCTGCTCAAAAGGAACAGAAACGGCTCTTAATTAGGCACCTGGAGGCCTCCTAGATGGGGCCGGAATAGATGGGGTCGGAGGATCGCGCCGCATCGCCAATACGTCGGCGATGCACCTCTGATGCGTCGCCGCATTGCCGACATATCGGCGATGCATCGCCGAAAGTTTGCGTCTCTGCCGCACTTGTTTCCTCTTCGACCCTGGGCACCTTCTGAACCATGCCCCCCCCGGGCTTAAGAGGCCTCCTAGATGAGGTCCGAGGAAATGGGGTCGGAGGATCTCGCCGCATCGCCGACAGATCGGCGATGCATCGCCGTTGCAGCGGCGATGCAGCGGGCCATGCACCGGCGACGTCGGCGGTACCTCGGGGACGTCGCCGCGCGGAGAGAAAGTCGGGCTCCACATCGCCGACGCATCGCCGACGCATCTGCGATGCGGGTCAGATCCTCCGACCCCATCTGCTCCGACCCCATCTGGGAGTCCCAGAAACGAAGAGGAAAGGCTGCTGAGCATCGTGCCCACGGGGCACCGCGGGGCACCGGTTGCCGGAACGGAGACTTTTGGTCTGGCCGCGCCTCAGCTACAGGAGACTTATTTCTCGCCCGCCCACGCAGCTTCGCCTCGCCCGCACGCACGGCACGCACGAACACGAAGCCGAAACCGATTTCCTGGTAGGGGGGGCTCTCCGTTCCACTTCGATCTCACCCCCTCACCTCCGATTACACAATGACCTCGGAAACCCAAGAGACCTCACCGTACGGCCCGTCACCACACGGTCTTGGGACCCTGGAGGCCCCAGTCGCCCGAGACGTCCTCGGAGAACGACCCGAGTCCCAAAACCGTGCGGCGACCCCGAATCCCCACCGACTCACCGCTCGGTGTGGTCACCGCCCCGTTTGGGGGCCCCCGATCGCCATCCTTTCCGCACCCATCTCGATCGCCCGGAGCAGCAGGAGGGGAGGGGCTCTCAAGGAGCTGCTGCGCCTCACACCCCGGCCAGCCACGCCATGCCCGGAGAAGCGTTTTCCTGCTCCCGCCGCCGCCTGCTCCCCTTCGAGGGGGAGGAGGATCCTCCTCCCCCTCCTCCTCCTCCTCCTCCTCCTGCCCCTCCTGCCCATCCTCCCCCCCCTCCTCCTCCTCCCACTGCTCCCCCTCCTCCCCTCCTCCTCCTCCTCCTCCTCCTCCCTCCTCCTCCTCCTCCTCCTCCCCCTCCTCCCCTCCTCCTCCTCCTCCTCCTCCTCCTCCTCCTCCTCCTCCTCCTCCTCCTCCTCTCCTCCTCCTCCTCCTCCTCCTCCTCCTCCTCCTCCTCCTCCCTCCTCCTCCTCCTCTCCTCCTCCTCCTCCTCCTCCTCCTCCTCCTCCTCCTCCTCCCCCTCCTGCCGCCGGCGCCCCGCCGGGGGAGGAGCCGCCGGCCGCGGCGCGGGCGCCGGCCGCTCCAGGCCCAGGCCGCCCGGCTCGCCGAAGACCACGTCGCGGAGCCCGCGCTCCATCCTCGCCGCGCGCGCGCCCGCGGGGGGGCCCGCCGCACACCCCCCTTTGGCACCCGTCCTCATAGGTTATATATATATGCATATATATATATATATATATATAAATTAATATTATATATGTATCGCCCGTCGTCGAGCGGCGAGCGATGAGGGGAAGCGGGAAGGCCTCCTCCGTCTCCTCCCCCTCCTACTCCTCCTCGAGCTCCTCCTCCTGCTCCTCCTCCTGCTCCTCCTGCTCCTCCTGCTCCTCCTCCTGCTCCTCCTCTTGCTCCTCCTCTTGCTCCTACTATTTGCTCCTCCCCTTGCTCCTCCTCCTCATTATCCTCCTCTTCCTCCTCAGGAGAAGGCCTTCTCAGGAGGCAGCGGGACTTCTCAGAAGCCCTCGCGCCTTCTGAGAGGCTTCTTGCGTCTTCCGGGAAACCTTAGAACACCTCTAAAAGGGCAGGGGGACTTCCGAACTTTTTGAGAAGGCCCGCCCCTTCTCACTTGCACCCAGGGCTCGTCACCGAGTCTTTAATCAGAAGACGACAAAACGCCATAAACACATAAACTCCTGGCGCTCCGCGCGAATTTCTTGGATCTGCGCTGGACCCCGCCCCCTCCTTGGCGCGCGGGACGCGCCAGGGGCGCCGCCGGGGGGGGGGGGCCAGCGCGGATCCGAGAACTCCGCGCGGAGAGCCCCAACATGAGGCTCATGGCGTTATCCTCTTCCTCGACGAATATACGTTTTGTGTGTGTGTGTGTGTGTGTGTGTGTGTGTGTGTGTGTGTGTGTGTGTGTGTGTGTGTGTGTGTGTGTGTGTGTGTGTGTGTGTGTGTGTGTGGTGTGTGTGTGTGTGTGTGTGTGGGTGTGTTGGTGTGTGTTTGTGTGTGTGTTATGTGTGTGTGTGTGTGTGTGTGTGTGTGTGTGTGTTGTGTGTTGTGTGTGTGTGTGGTGTGTGTGTGTGGTGTGTGTTGTGTGTGTTGTGTGTGTGTGTGTGTGTGTGTGTGTGTGTGTGTGTGTGTGTGTGTGTGTGTGTGTGTGTGTGTGTGTGTGTGTGTGTGTGTGTGTGTGTGCAGCGCGCTCTCGTGTCGTGGGCTGCCGTGGCTTCGACCCGTCTCTCGCCGCGGCTGCGGAAGCGCACACACCTCCTCCTCCTCCTCTCTCCTCCTCTCTTCCTCCTCCTCCTCCTCCTCCTCCTCCTCCTCCTCCTCCTCCTCCTCCTCCTCCTCCCCCTCCCACTCCCCTCCCTCCTCCTCCTCCTCGTCCTCCTCGTCCTCCTCCTCCTCTCTCCTCCTCCTCCTCTCCCCCTCCTCCTCCTCCTCCTCCTCCTCTCTTCCTCCGCCTCCTATCGCTATCGCTATCGGCTCGATGTCCTGTCGGACGCAGCCGTCCGCGCGGCCCGAGCTACGCGCGCGCGCCCGAAGCGCATAGGGGGGACCACCCCCCGACACAGACCCCCGCCAGGAGGACAAAGGGAAAGCCGCCTAGGCTACAGGAAGAAAGAGAATGACTTGATGGAGGATAAGGGAGAGGCCGCACTCCTCTCGAAAACGAGGGCAGCGCCAGATCCGTTGTCCTGCGCCTCCTCCATGGATGCCACATCGATGGTCCTCCCAGCACCTGCGAGCCCTGCTGGTTCATGCCAGCACCAGTGAGCCCTGCTGGAGATGTGGCATGCAGGGGAGGACGAGCACAAAGGTGGGGGTGGCAAGATGGAGCGGGAAGAGGGGGCTCATTAAAGGCCTGAGGAGGAAGGGAAACCACCCCCATGACGGCCTGCACGCAGGCGGCGGCCCAGGTCGGTCAGGCCTGAACCGTGCCCTCCCCCCCCTCGCCCTCGAGGGGGCGTCCAGGATGGGGCTGGCGGCCACCTTGAGCGCTACGGCCGTCTTGCCGTGGTGGGCGCCTGTCTCGACCATCATGGGCCATGTTACGGCCAGATCGGGTCGTCGGATCAGCAGGCTGCTGTCCGACCTCAAGCTGGGGCAGACTGCCCAAAATGGAGGTGACGAAATCGTCGAGGGGATTGCCGTATTCCTGGGAGAGGCCGCAGTAGATGGCGTAGAGGCTGCTGGTGGCGTCTACCATGGTCGGTCGTCTCGTAGCAAGATTCTCCGTAGCGTAGAACATCAGCTCAGTATTCCACATCACTGACGGACCTGCTGGGGCTGCGGATTGCGCTAGTAGTGCTGGTACTTCGGCAACGTGAGCAGCATGGAAGGTGTGGATGGCGAGGCGGGCATGGTGGTTCGCGATCAGTCGACGTTCGGCTGCCTCACCTCCAAGGTTTACTCTGCCCCAAGGGTCCGTGGTCGTTCTGGAAGATGCTGCCGTTCTGTCGTGCGGGTCGCCATCGACTAGGTCGATCCAAGTGCTGGGTGAGAGGTTGATCATCACTCCCGCGAAGTCGCCTTGTCGAATGTGCTGGTGGATCGAGTCGAGGGCGTCGTACTGGGATGGGTGATCGACAGAGTAGAGATCATCGAAGGTCAGAGTAACCCGTTCCATCACCATTCCATTGTAGCATAGTCGTTGGTCCGTAATGTCGAGCAGATCGTTCGGGTGTCTATCGGTGTTGGTGAGGTAAAGCAGAGATCTGTTTCTGGTCGGTGTCCGAGGGTAGTAGGCTGGTGGTGGTGGTGTAAGCGCTGGTACAGTCGGGAAGAATGGCGGTGGTGAAGGTGATAGGTCAAGGGAGGGTAAGGGAGTGACGTCGGATGCATGGGCAGGGATAGGGTGGTATAGTTCGGGGCGGCCTCTGCGTTTGTTGTCGGCTATGCTGGCCGCGTAGGTCGCCTGATTGGTGGCCACGTCCTCCTCCGTGAGGGCAGGTCCTTGTAAATACCACAGGTGCCATGACCGTCGGCAGCGGGCGACCGTAGTTAGATGCTTCACTAGCTTGGCGAAGGAGTGGAAGTTCTGGCGGCATATTCTGCACGATGTACCCGATGCCCAGTTTCGCGGATGATCAGGTCGTCGGTGTTCACGTCCGATATGTATTGCCATGCCCTGCTTGGTCTTGGTAACGATTCCACACTCGTAGCAGATGAAGTTGCTGGCGCCGTTGTCGCGTGATGGCGTGGGGCCCGCACCAATGGGACCGTCGGGTCTGAGCACCTTGGTCAACTTGTCGGCGTGGGCGTGGTCTTTGGAGGCGCGGATGTAGTTTGTGACGGCCAGGTTGACGGAGTTGGTGAAGTGCTTCGGCGTGGTGCGAGCCCATGCAAAAACGTCGGAGTCGAGCTTGCTGGTCGTGGGCCAGCGCTGGTCGTCCAGGTATGTTCGCAGGAAGTCGAAGTCCTGGAAAAGCATGTATGTCCATGAGCCCTTTCTCCGTCGCTGGTTGTCAAGCAGTTGGAGGAGCTGCTGAGGAGCGTGTCGTAGAAGCCGTGGTAAGTATCGCAGCCGTCCAGCAGACTGGTGGTGGTCGAAGTCGGGGATGCCAGTGTAAGCTACTACTTCGGTGGCCGTGAAATGATGAAGCTGCGAGTTAGCTTTGGGTAATCCAGCTGCCGTGCGATAGGGCTTCGAGTAGGCATTGGAGATGCGCTGGTGGTCAGTCTGGGTCAGTGCTGGCCAGACGTGATGGTTGAAGGTCAATGAGGCAGTCGAGAGGGCGTGCACGTACTTGATCTTCGTTTTGCGGGGTAGGCGTCGACGTCGTAGGATTTGCCTCTCAAGAGCTCGTGCCGAAGCGTCGGTTCGTCGCATGCGATTCTGCACCTCGGGGCCCATGCTGCCGTTGGTGAGGATGGTGCCTAAGAGTCGGTGCTGGTCTGTGATCTGGACCGAGATCGACATGATGCTCAGCTGGATTGATGTAATGTTCTGCTGTGCAAGCCTACTGCGTGCGACGTTGGAGCCCGTCCCGTTAAAGGAGATGATGACCTTGGTCTTGTCTGGGTGTGGCTTGAGCCCGTAGGTAAAGGCTGTACGGCATAGACGTTCGGCTGAAGTTCTTGTAATGTCAATGATGTCGGAGTGGCGGGTGGTCGAGTTGAAGTCGGTGAGGTCGTCGACGAAGGACATGTTGGTCAGCTTGCCGCCGTGATGAGGAGCCGTAGAGAAGAGCGGGTTGTCGCAGGGGCGGATGTGGTGGCCGCTCTCGCCGTCTTCTGCCCCATCAGTGTCGTCGGCGATGGCCTGAAGCACTAGGGAGAAATGCATGTTGAAAGCCGCGTCGGAGTATGGCACCCCTGGCCTGGTACTGGTGCGAGGGATCACGTATGCGTCGGTGCCCTTAGCGGTCATCCAGTTGGCCGTGTGGTGGTCGGCAACGAGGGCGCAGAGGTGAGAGTCGTCGACGTGGGCGTTGAGATGTGCTGGACAGCGAAGACGTTGTCGTAGGGAGGGGAGGAGGCAGATGGGAATCTCGATGTTGTCGATGACGTCTTCGAGCTCGTCCTCCTGAGTCGGCAGCTGGAAAATGAACTCCCTGATTACCGAATGGAAGGCTTCTTTCAAGTCCAGGAAGAGGATGCTGCCCGTGCGAGCCTGCGTACGGCAGTCGTCTAAGAAGGTGTAGGCGGTGTGAGTGATGAAGTCAGTCGCCTTGTGAGGGACGGCGCCGCATTGTGTGTCCATAAGCAGGTCGGGTAAGATGTCGCGGAAGAGGCCTCTCAGGAACTTGCTGTTGATCTTGCCAATAGTGTTGTTCAGGAGGATGCCCCTGTAGGCTTTCTGCAGATGAAGCTGTCCTTGTCCTTTGGAGAAATGGGTGGAGAAACCGCCCTTCGCCGAAATGGGCTCCGTCGTCATCAGTTGCATCTTCATCATGATGGGGTGCAGAAGTCGGGCAATCTGGCGCGGCGCTGCTCGTGCCATGTCGTCGGTGTTCCCGTCGGGCCCGCCGCGTTTGCCTTTCTTGGCGGCTGCCAGGGCGGATGTCAGGTTGTGGATGGTCTGGACGTTGTCGATGTGGGGGATCGGCTTTGTGTGCGCAGTCTTGTTGTTGTAGTACGTGACGACGCCTTCGATGTCGGTGTTGATGCCGTTCTCGATGTTGCCGTAGTATCGAAGGGCGTGCTCCGCAATGGCTTGTGGCGTCGTGAGTGGAGCGCCGTCATCGTCTTGGCGTATTTTGGGAGTCGGAGTTCTCTTAGGTGTGCGGCCGCCGTATGTGAGTAAGGCCCTCACGTTTGCCCATTCCTGCCGCGGGGCGTTCCCTGCGGCTGATAATATCATGTTGTCGGAGAAGCGCTCGAGGTGGGCGTCGCGGTCGTGGTCGAGGCGGTTTCTGAGAACGCGGTCGGTATCTTGGATGAAGCTCATGTATGAGTCGAAAAGATCAGTAGTGAAGGTGGTTGTGCAGTAGGTGCTGTCGTGGTGTGGAGCCGTGGTATGGTCGGGGTCCGCGTGGTTGATGAAGAGGATGGTCTTGATCATCAGCTGAGTATATCCAGGGATGTCCATGAGGTGGATGACGTCGTCAGGGGACGCTGAAGCCGACTGGTTTGCGATGAGGTGCGCGGTGTATCGGATCCGTCTGCGTGATTTCTTGGAGCCAATGCCATTCCTTTTCACGATGCGGATCGTCTTGAGGAGGGTGCGTCGGAATCGAAGAAGCGCATAGGAGGCCTCGGTAATGTAGGGCTTGCGGGGAGCATGATGCTGCTTCTTGAAGCTGGCGTAGGCTGCGTCCTTTATCTGATCGACGATGCTCTTAGTATGGTCGTTGAGGTTGGTCTCCCAGGGGGGGTGTTGGATCTGCTGCAGGCGTCGTTGAAAGTCGTTCTTGGCTGTCTCGGAGTCGAGCTTAGCGATGTCGAGCTTGGGCGTGCCGTGCTGGTAGGCGGTCTCGACGGTGTAGGCGAGGTTAGCCTTGACAGGGAAGTGGTCGTTCTTGTGTGAGTGGTCGTCTACTGTGTCGATACCGTACATTACGGACGTGTAGGAGATGGAGTCGAAGAGCTCGTGGCCAACCACTATGTAGTCCAGTCTGTGCACGTCCTTGCCTGAGTCCCAAGTGTAGTGGTCCTGGCCTCCGCTTTTGAAGGTATTCGCGGCGATGAGAGAGTTACCTTGCAGGACCTTGTGGAAGCGTTCGCCGTTGTCGTCCTCCTTTTGCTTGAAGCCTTGATCGCCGATTGCCTGGCTGCATAAGCTGCCCGTTCGAGCGTTGGCGTCGATGAAGAAGATGTTGATATTGTGGTTAGAAGTTGCGCACTCGATCATCTCCCAGAAGATATCCTTCTCGTGTGGCGTGGCTCGTGAATGTGGTGCATGGGCGACGCAGACTGTATGTCGAAAGCCTGGGGCTTCGATCCTTACTACGAGATGCCGAGGGCTGTGCTCGATGACGGTGAACTGATCGGGGCGGAAGTAGAGGTCCTTGGCTCCTGCCTTTCCGTACGGCTTGCTGGTGAGTATGTGGAGCTCGCAGCCGAGGTTGTACTGATCGTGGCCCCCTGAGATGACGTGGTAGGCGTACGCACTCGTGCTGGTGATGTCGTTGCCGCTGCGAACTCCCCAGGGCGTGCGGGCTTCCTGGATGCCGATCAGGTGGAGGTCCTCCATGTACAGGTTGAGCATAGTCTTTCTGAGCTTGTGGATCTTGTCTTTGCGTCGTCGAGCGCCGTGGCCAGGTTCGCGCCCTGACTGGATGTTGTAGGTGGCGATGTTGACATCTATCTCGGTCGAGGTCTTCGTGGACTTGGCTGGTGTCGAAAGGTGAGCTGTCGTTGCCGTGGTATCGATGCGTTGGGCCTTGAGCATCCCAGGTGAAAAGGATGGGTAAGCGTCCTTGGTGTGGTTGTCGGCGTCAAGTAGGAATTCCCAGCTGCGCTGAGGGGACGCGTTGAGTATGTCAGCCCATTCAGGTTGTGGGTGCGGGTAGTCCTCGATGCGGGCGTAGTTGGCCGCGGCGTCGGCAACTTCGTTCCACGGGTTCATCTCGTGGGCATGAACGTGACGCAGGTCGACATATTCCTTGACGTGCGAATACATGATCACCAGTAGCTGCACGAGGTGGGCGTCGCGGTTAGTAAAAGCCTCCATCCTGGCCAGTTGGATCGCTCCCAGCGAGTCGGAGTGGACCGAGATACTGTGGTTGATGTCCTTGTGGATGATGTAGGCGAGCGCCCAGATGAGCGCTGTGATCTCGCTGGATGTCGAGGTGGTCTCGTTGTCCGTGAGGTTTTGGATCTCTACGAGGGTGGAGTCGCGGTGCTTGCCGACTATTGCGCCTTGAAAAGAGAAACCTTCTTCGTCTTCTCCGACGAGTACAACCGACCATCCGTCTTGACCATGTTGGCGTGGGTGTTTGGAGCCGTCGGTGTATAAATACAGGCGAGAATCTCGTGGAAGCTGTCGGTATGGAAATGTTCGCACCATGTAATCTGAAACCTCGTTGTGGCAACGGTCGGTAAAGTCGAAGGTAAGCCTGGGAGCCTGAAGTCGTCGAAGGTGCTGGAGTAAGGGCTCCTGTTCGTCGAAGTCGATGTGGTAGAGGATATTGTCGGTCTGCTGGTCGCGGGTGTGAACCTCGCGGGAGAAACGAACATGCCGTATTGCCTCGTGGCTCTCCGCATTCGGCAGGTCGGTCTGTCCGCGTGGGATCTGGGTAGCGTCAAGGGAGTCAAAAATGGGAGGTTGTGGCCGGCAGGAAGTTGATGTACATGGCCGGCTCAGTGAGTCACAAAATTGTCGGTCTCGATCACCATCTTGGCCAAAATGGCTAGTGCGTCGATGCCTTGTTGGTGGCTCTGGTCGTTCTGGCCACAGACGGCCGCACCCAATGGAGATGTTATTTCTGAGGGGCTCTGAAATAACATGCCCCCCCCCCCGTGTCGTACTCACAAAGCGATGCTTCCTCTCGAGGCGTAGGCGGTGGCGTCGTCATCGTCGGGAACGACCGTGACTGGGCTTCCGCTGGTGGAGGATGTGAGTCGACATGCTGCCGTCGAGGTTGGGTGGCGGTAGTTGGTCGGTCCGCTAGCGCATGTGGTTCTAGTGTGGGATCTGTGTGAGACAGCCTTCTCGCGCTCCCCAAGCGAGAGGTAGAGGCCGAGGGGATGGTCCACGGTCCACTACTAGGCTGTAGCATGTTGGGCGGTGTGTGGATTTCCCACATGTCGCCATGCTCGTAAAGATCTGGAGGTGCGCTCTCCCCCACGCGCATGCCGCTAGTGGCTGATGAGAAGGTAGGTGAAACTTGTGAAGTGTCGTATGGTGAATCGGAGCTCACCAGGGGCTCAAATAGTCGGCGCATGACGTCGTCGGCGTAACCACTGCAGGAGTCGGAAGTGCCGTCGTTGCGCTGGCAGTCTTCTGGTATGATGCTGGGCCGCTCCCCCTGGGCCAGTTGCCCCCCAGGGGGTGAGGGCCTCGTTAGTTTTTTGGTGAGTTGACCGCAGGGGCTTCCTCGTCGTAGAGGAAGGCTGGCACACGGTCTCCTGGGTCTGCGAAGCCGTCTCCGATGTCGCAGATACAGACTTTCTTGGGCTTGGCCGCTCGGCTAGATGATCCGTTTTTGCGGAGAGCGGTGCGGGGTGGAGGAGCAGAGGTGGCGCGGTCGGGCGTGGCGAGGTGGAAGCGGGGTGGTGGTTGGAGTGGCTGCATCGGTGCGGTAGGGGATATGTCGGCTAGTGGAATGCGCACTGGGGTGGAAGGTGGTGGTGCGTCGTCGTCGGAAGTGATGTCAATGAGGAGAGTAGTGGATGGGTGGGTGTGCCGAGTTGAGTCTGTCCTTCTGGTGCGTGGTGGTGGCGCTGAGCTGGGTCGGTCATTCTGCAGGTCGGGTGGGTGGAAGTCGATGGGCGTAGGCTGCTCGGGGGGGATTGGCGTATGCAAGGCGGGGGTAGGTAATGGCGTAGGGGCAGGGAAGGGATATGCGTCGCTCGCAACAGGGGTTGGGCTGCAAAGGTCGTCGTCGTCGGCTGGGATTGGAGTGTGCACGCTGGCGTCGTCGGCGTCGTGGCATGGGCGTCGCGCAGTAGGAGTGGCGGTTGGCGTCGCAGGTGTCGGTCGTGGTGGTGGTGTGCTGCTGCGCTGTCCGCTGCTGCTGGGCTGTCCACCGCTGCTGCTGCCGCCGTTTCTGAGGTAGAGTTGATAGCCCGAGGCCTCGGAGGTAGAAGGTGGGGTCAGCAGGTCGAGTGCCGCTTGAATCTGTTGGTCGACTTGTGCTTGTTCAGCGTCTGCTTGGGCTTGCAGTCGTGCGTCTTCCTCGTCTCGTTCTTGGAGTTGTGTGTCGAGCTCCCTGAGGATGTCCACGTCGATGCTGGTGCCGAACTCGTGGGCTTGCTGTAGTTCGCAGTGCAGTCGCTCGCGCTCCTGTCTGTGTTGCTGAAGGTGCTCCTGTAGTTGGAGTTGGTGCTGCTCCTGGAGTTCGTTCTCGAAGCGCTGCATGTCACGGGAGGTGCCTCGAAGCCTGTCGATCTCGCTGTTGTACTCGCTCTGGGCCGTCAAAGTGCGGTACTTCTGAGCCTGGACCTGTCCGAACTCCTCCAAGAGTAGCTCCTTGGCATCCTGAAGCTGGTTCTGTTCAAGCCTCGCGATGTTGCTGATGTCCTGCTGAGCCTGAGCTTTCTCGGAGAGAAGACGTTGCTGTTGTTCGTGGCAGCGTTGTTGATATTGATGGACCATGATCTCGGCGTTCTCGTGTAGCTGGTGTCGGAAAGTCTCTTCCTCCTGCTTCCTCTGGGTGATGAAAGTGGCGAGGTGCGCTGACTCTTCCTCCTTGAGCTGGTCGCGCAGGTAGGCCTCCTTCTGCTGGTAGTGAGCCAGGTTCTCCGTGAGGGATTCGCGAGCCTCGTGTCGGAGCCGCTCCTCGCGCCGTCGGAAGACTTGGATCTCGTCGTAGTACGACTGTCTCTGCTGGAGTTGTGCTTGCTGAAACTGTTCCTGGCAGTGTTGTAGATGTTGCGAAAGCTCCTGAATCTGCTCGGTCTGCAGTTGACGCTGTGCTTCGTGTTGATCAGATTCGGCACGTTCATGATGGAGAAACGCCAGATGGTGTTGGTGTATCCCGTGGTTGCGCTGCTGCTCATCCACTCTCCTCGTCAGCACGTCAATGAGTTTCCGCAGGTCGCTGTCGTCGTTGGTAGTCGAAGCAGGCGCTGGCTCGGACGCAGGTTGACGAACTAGTGGTCGCTGTCGTCCCTCAGGGTGTGGTGTTTTGCCCCTGACACGGTGGCGCACGTCATCTTCACCGTCCCCGTCACAACTGTCTTCCGAAAGGTCAGCATGTTCTCGATGCTGTTTGGCCTCGGAGATGAGTGCCTTGAGGGATGCGATCTCGCGCTTGATCTCGTCGTGCTCCTTATTGAGGTCGTGAAGCTGGCTCTCGACGATCTGCTGTCTCTGGATCCGTGACTCCACTTGAGATCTATATTGAGCGATGCGAGCCGTCGGCGTGTCCAATAGATGTAGCATGGTCTTGACTATGGCCAGCTCCTCGATCAGGCGGGTTGGGTCAACTTGAGCTTGCCTGGCTCCGAGGACTTGGTCGGCAAGACGTGCCATCCTCGCCACCTTGGTCGCGTGCCAAACCCGACGTATGTCTGGCTCGTCGGGAGGAAGAGAAAAACTTTCATGTCCCTTGGCATCCGAAAGCAAAGCGGGCATTACCTTGTCAGTGACCTCCAACTGTCGTTTCGTCATCTTTTGCATATGTCGGTGGTCGTTGGTGGTATCCTCGGGGGCCAGGCGGCGTCGTCTCGAGGGAGGCCGCTTCGTTCTCGCTGTGGTGCGGTCGTACTGATACTGCTGCTGATGCTGGGCGTAGTTGTGTTGCTGTCGGTCCTCGTCGTGGTGGGAGGTGTGGTGGTGCTGGTTGTGCTGGGGCTGGTACCGTGGCTGCTGCTGTCCATGCCCTCCGTGGTGTCGGCGGTGAGAGGAGCCAGATGCTGGTGTGCTTGACCTCCATGGCCACGGCTTGGCACCCACTGGATGACCGTGAGACTTTGCGTTGGCTGCCATCGCGCTGGTCTCGAAGTCCTGCAGCACGTGCTGCTGGGAGCGCTGGTGCTGCTGCGCGGAGTGGTGGCCGCTGAGGAGGTCGGCCGCCTTCACGACACGAAGAAGAGCCCGTGCAGAGGCTCGGCGTTCTCTCTGCCGCCTGTGCCAGGCGGGCTCCTGGGGCGTCGGGCCCCTCCAGGGCGCGCCGAAGGCGCGCGGCAGCCGCCAGAGGCCAGGGCGCGGCAGCGGAGGCGGCGAATCGCCGATCCGCGGCGCGCTGAGCCCGACCTCGCGATCGGCCTGCGAGGCGGGATCGATCGGGCGGCAGGCGCCGATCGAACCCGACCGATCGATCGGATCGCAGGCCCAGATCGCCAGAGGTCAAATGGGCTTCCTCCTCCTCCTCCTCCTCCTCCTCCGCCGCACGCGATGCCGCGAGGCCCGCCGCCGCTCGGCCGCCACACGGGGCAGAGGGCCCGGGCGTGGCATACCTCGTGCGCGCCGGGCGTCGGGCCCGGGGGGCCGTCGCGGTTGAAGGGGCCCTGGGACACACAAATACATACACACAAGTAGAAGGAATCCCCATATCTTCCCATGCTTTCGGGGTTAGGTCTTCCCCCCCCCACTTCCCATATGTTCCCATATTTTCCGGAGAATCGACGATCAGTTGTGTCTGTGTGTTTCTTCCCCGCCTGAATGGTCCGAGGCGGCTCGCGAGGGTGCCGACGGATGCGCCGTTGGCAGCCCCCCCGACGACGGAGACGGCGACGACGGCGGCGCCGTGCGCAGAGCGGGGCAGGCTCTTCGGTGACCCCGCCCACGGCCCCCTCTCAAGACGGCGTGGCGGGGCGGCAGCTGTGAGCCAATGGCGCCTCGATTCCACGCTGGCTCTGTGCTCAAAAGACGCAAGAATACGAACCCGGTGGCCCCTGCTCCATCAACAGGGTCGCGCGAACAGACCCCAAGGCAATAGGCATCTTCGAACGGCTACGCACAAGGCAACTCGAAGGTATTGGCGGACAGCGCGGGGTGCACAGGCAATCGAACAAGCGGGCGGGCGGACTGGCCTGGCTACATTGACACGAGCATGAAGGCGCCAGGGATTGTGTTTTGACAACATGAGAGATGATGATCCAGAATAAATGCACACAATCTAACGTTGCGATATGTTCAGGCCTATCCCTGCAACGTCGAAGCGAACCTGAAGGCGCAAGGAATGGCGTCCTGGCATTATGCGACATGTGCCATACACATTGCGAAAAAATTGCACACGTGTTGAAGATACGAGTTGTTTATGTCCAAGCCTTGCTATATCGAAACGAAGACGCAAGCCACAAAGTGCGATAGAGTTGCGGAATTCTGAAGTGTCGACCACGATTGTGGAGCTCTGGCACAGGACTCCCTCACAAAACGACGACGATGACGACGACGACGACGACGACGACGGCGACGACGGTGCCCGTCCGCCAGCGCGCGTCCTGCCGCGTCTGGCCAAGAAAGAGGGGTCCGTGACTGAGAAGCCCAGGGGGAGACGTGAGAAGGAGAAGGCCCTTTTCGGGGATCTTCTGACCCGGGTCAATCCAGACCCGGGTCAGCAGGAACCCAAAAACTGCAATGCAGGAAAAACAAACTGCAACGCAGATCTTCGCAAACCCGGGTCAGCCAATACGCGCGGCCGCCTCGCGGCTCGCTAACCCGGGTCAGCCAGAGGGGGTCTTCGCAGGATCCTGCAGGATCTGGCGCCCTGGCTGACCCCCGTTTGCATCGACCCCCGTCTCGAGGCTCCCGCCCTCTCAGGCGGCGGGGCAGGCCCGTCGTCACGTAGCCACGTCGGCTCTCAGGAAGACGGGGCGCCGAGCGCAAGCGCAACGCACGACGGAAAAGGCCCTCGCGGGAGGCGCCTCGCGGCGGCAATCGCGCGCGCGGGGGGGCGGACGGGGCGGGCGGCGGCCTCCAGCAGCGCAGCGACCGCGCCCAGCGGCGGGGCAGGCCCGTCGTCACGTCCTCGAGGCGGCCGCGGGGCGGGGCGTCGCTCCACGAGCCTCCTCCTCCTCCTGCTCCTCCTCCTCCTCCTCCTCCTCCTCCTCCTCCTCCTTCCTCTCCTCCTCCTCCTCCTCCCCTCCCCTCCTCCTCCTCCTCCTCCTCCTCCTCCTCCTCCCTCCTCCTCCTCCTCCTCCTCCTCCTCCTCCTCCTCCTCCTCCTCCTCCTACTCTAAACATCGGTCCATCTGTGCATCTGTTCACCCCAGGGTCAGTCTGGTGCAGCTCCTGCTCCTCCTCCTCCTGCTCTTGCTCCTCCTGCTCCTGCTCCTCCTCTGCTCCTGCTCCTCCTCCCCTCCTCCTCTTCCTCCTGCTCCTCCCCCTCCTCCCGCCTCCTCCTCCTCCTCCTCCTCCTCCTCCTCCTCCTCCTCCTCCTCCTCTCTCCTCCTGCTCCCCTCCTCTCCTGCTCCTCCTCCTCCTCCTCCTCCTCCTCCTCCTCCTGCTCCTCCTCCTCCTCATGCTGCTCCTCCTCCGGCTCCTCATCATCCTGCTCATCCTGATCCTTCTCCTCCTCCTCCTCCTCCTCCTCCTCCTCCTCCTTTTCACTCCATTGGCGGTCGTCGCGGGGCGGTCGTGGGGCGGGGTGTCGCTCCACGGGCCGTGACCTTCCAGAGTGCTTTAAAACAACCCTCCAGACTGATAGACCTTTCTGTACTGCTTGAAACCTCGACTGGATTTTGGATGTCGAGGTCTTCTTGCTAGTTTGAAGCTCTCGAGGAAAGTCTGGGTGGGGGGCGAGAACTCCCCGAGATCCCCTGGGCGGCTCAACTTTTTCTCGAGCCGGGCGTTTTGTTGCCCGATGTCGGGGCCCGGGGCCCTCAAAGATCGACCCGGCTCGAAAAATGGCGCAGAAGGATGGGGGCTTGGGCGCTGGTCGTGATGTCTCACGATGGATCAGTTCTCTCGATACGTCGGATCTGAGGGATGGGGGAGGGGAGAAAAGTGCACTCCTCGGGCCCTGAAGGCCCCCTTTTTGGCACCAGAAAGCCCAAGCCCCTTCAGAGGCCCGGAAGGACCTCTGTTCTGAACCCCCATGCCCCCCCCTCCAATGCATCGACCCCCCCATTATCGGGGGCGCGCAAACATGGTTAGCGATCCATGGATTTGGCGCGCGGTCGCCAAATCCATGCATCGGGGGAGGCGCCCTCTCCAAAATGCGGCTTTTTGCTCAAGCTCGGCGGCGGAAATCCGGGATTTCCCATGGAAACGGGACCCGATTTCCACCCTCGATGACCCACTCCCCCGCCTCCCCACTCCCCCTCCCTCCCCTCCCCCTCCCCTCCCCTCCCCCTCCCCTCCCCCTCCCCCTCCCTCCTCCTCCTCCTCCTCCTCCTCCTCCTCCTCCTCCTCCTCCTCCTCCTCCTCCTCCTCCTCCTCCTCCTCCTCCTCCTCCCCCTCCTCCTCCTCCTCCTCCTCCTCCCCCTCCTCCTGCTCCTCCTCCTCCTCCTCCCCCTCCTCCTTGATCCATATTCGCGATCGCCTGACAGACATCACGCGAGGCCCACGTGGGGCCGTCGTCGTCGCCGGCGGCGCCGTCGACGTCTCCGTCGTCGCGGCCGTCGGCGTCTCCGCCGTCGCTCGCCCGCGAGCTCGGCACTCCCCGCGCGCACAACGCCTCCCCGCCGCCAGGGGACGCGCTGGCCCGGGTCCGTGCACGCCCGGGCCAGACAGGGTCCTGCAGGGTCCTGCAGGATCCTGCGCGCAGGCCGTGGTCAATGCCCCCCCCGGCTCTGCAGGCCCCTCCAGCTTCGGGGATGGCGGTCCCCCGCTTGCATGCCCCCGCTTGCATGGCGGACAGACCCCCCTTTAGCAAAACGTGGTTCAGTGAAAACGACCTGAGGCCCAAACCTGGCGGGCGCAAGCCTGGAAACTAACGGCCATGGCGCCCTCTCGAAAACCGAAAACGGACAATTCACGAATCGACGTGTCCCTGTTGGGGGTTCTGTCCACCCCCGATTCATCCACCTCCTCCCCCTCCTCCGGCCAGCGATGCGGCCCTCGATCTCCGATCGACTGCGCCTACCCCACCTCCTGCCCCAAACTGGTGCTCTGGCCCTGCCCTCCGCCCTCCTCTTCGCTCCTGCCTCGCCACACCCAGCGCCTCCTCCTCCTCCTCCTCCTCCTTCTCCTCCTCCTCCTCCTCCTCTTCTCCCTCCTCCTCCTCGCTCTTGCGGCTCGACCCGTCGCACCACCGGGCGTGCCGGCGGGGAGTCCGCCTTTCTTTCGCTCGAGGCGCCCTCGCGTCGCGCGATCTCCTGGGGCACCGGGCGCCGCCGCGGCGGCGCAGCGGGAGCGCAGGGTGCTCTCTGGAGCGCCGCTCTCGATCGAGCCGGAGGCCTCCTCGAGTTCAAACTGGGGCTATCTCTCTCGCCGTGAGCTCGCGTGCTCAGCTTCACACGCAGCGTCGGAGCAGCAAGCCCTCACTGCTCGAGCGCTCGCAGGTGCTTGCGTGATGCCTCGGGCTCCCACGCTGATATGCTAAACCTGGGGGGTCCAAGGTAGCATGAGCGCGGCCAGCTTCCCATCTATGCCAACTCCCCATGGGGAAGCCCCAGAAGGCCAATACTGCTGATCCCCGGACCTCCCCCGAGGGCGCCCTCTGACCAAGCCTTCGGGGCAGATCCAGCCGTGGCGACGGGACCTCAGAAGGCGAGGCAAGCTGCAAAGGGGGAAAGGGTAGCGGTATCAGTACATGTTCCTCCTCTGATTGCCACCGCGGCCTGCTAGTGGGGCTGGACGTCTCGGCCTGATTGACAGATTGTCGGGCGTCTTCCCCCCTACCTCCCGTACAACCCCTGGTCCATCCATCCGCGGTCACCTATCGCTCAGCCACTCCGTCTCCTCCTCCTCCTCCTCCTCCTTCTCCTCCTCCTCCTCCTCCTCCTCCAGCTCCTCGAGCTCCTCCAGCTCCTCCTCCTCCTCCTCCTCCTCCTCCTCCTCCTCCCTCTGCTCTACTCCATCTGCTCTACTCCCTCTCCCTGCCTCTCTCCCATCTTATCCCCCCCCTCTCCCCCCAATCCCTCATCCCTGGGTCTTGGCGTGGCGACGTCAGGATGCTGAAACGATTGCATTCGGCGTTGAGACTGGACTCGCCAGCAGGGCTCTTCAGCCACCTCGAGCACCCCCCCCCTCCCCGTCCTCCCTGCTTCCCCCTCCTCCCTCCTCCCCCCACTCCTCCATCCTCCGCCTCCTCACGGCTCTTCTCCCTCCTCCGCCCTCCTCGCCATCCCCCCCCCCCCTCGCTCCTCCCTCCTCCTCCTCCTCCTCCTCCTCCTCGCCCTCCTCCTCGCCCTCCTCCTCCTCCTCCTCCTCCTCCTCCTCCTCCTCCTCCCTTCCTCCATCCCTCCCTCCCTCCTCCCTCCCTCCCTCCCTCCCTCCCTCCCTCCCTCCCTCCTCCGTTCCTCGTCCCTCCCTCCTCCCTCCCTCCCTCCCTCCTCCTCCTCGTCCTCCTCCTTCTCCTCTGCCTCCAACCTCGCCTCCGCCGCTCCGCGCCTCCTCCTCCTCCGCCTCCTCCTCCTCCTCCTCCTCCTCCACCTCCCCTTCCCCCTCCCCCTCCCCTCCACTTCCCACTCCCCCTCCCCCTCTCCCTCCTGGGGGCGCGCAAACATGGATTAGCGATTCATGGATTTGGCGCGCGGTCGCAAAATCCTTCGATCGCGGGAGAGGTGCCCTCCTCCAAATGTGGTCGGTGAAGCCTCGTTCGGCGGCGGAAGTCCGCGATGTCCCATGGAAACAGGACCCGTCCCTAATCCACGCCCCCTTGATCCATGTTTGCGATCGCCTGACCCTCTCACCGTCCCAATCCCCCTCCCCCTCCCCTCCCCGCTCCCTCCCCTCCCCTCCTCCTCCTCCTCCCTCCTCCTCCTCCTCCTCCTCCCTCCTCCTGTCTCCTGCCTCCTGTCCTCCGCGTCCTCCTCGTCCTCGTCCTCGGCCTCGTCCTCCTCGTCCTCCTCCTCCTCCTCCTCCTCCTCCTCCTCCTCC
>CAUYUJ010016973.1:55000-107500 GCA_963575745.1 Prorocentrum cordatum
GAGAACAGCTGCCGATCATCGGCGCTCTTCGTTCGAGCGCCTGGTGTAGGATGGGCTGGTGGGGATACGCGAAGCGTCAAGAATTTATGTACCCCCAAAATCTACGAAGCACACATGGTGTTTCTCTGGATCACGAGCCGTTCTACGTACTTTCGGCAGATCCGACGAGCATGTCAAGTTCGGGGTCAATCAATTCTGTAGTCGATCTCCGACTCGACCACTGAGACGTGGCAGGTGTCGTTCGCCCACCAAGCCCAGCGGGGCGTTCTGGGGACGTCCCCCGCTGTATACATGTGGTTGCCATGACAATGGACACTCGAACTGTTCTATCACTGAATCAAACATGTCTCTTGAGTGTCTTCTGCATGTTGGACACATTTCCGGGACATGCTTGAAGCCTGCTTCAGCACTGTAGAGACATGTTTTGGGCATCGGTAGAAGAAGACAAACACCATAAAGATAAATTCTTGGCGCTCCGCGCGGATTTCTTGGATCTGCGTTGGACCCCCCCGAGGCGCCGCCAGGGGGGCCCAGCGTGGATCCGAGAAAGCCGCGCGTAGCGCCAAAAAATTCTGCTTTTGGCGTCTTTTCCTCCTCGAAGCCGGGAATCCTTTGGCAACGTGCCTCCTCTCCGTTGCTCGTCTTCCACAGCTTACCAGCCTGGAACATATCCCTATCCCTATGCTGGGCACCTCCTCATCACGATGCCAATCTTAGGGATTCCCTTATTTTTTGAGGGCGAATCCCTCAGATTGTCATCGCCTTTGGGCGTGTCAATCTTAGGGATAGGGCCAGGGATACGTTCGAGGCTGGCAAACAACTGTGCAGGCCTGCGCCGCTCCCGCGCCAGGCGCCCGCCGCCCTCCCACCCCCTCCCTTGCCGTCGCTCGGACGTCCCTTCCCTGCGTTTCTTGTTCGGTGTCGTGCGTGGTTGTTTCGCCAAACGATCAAGGATGCTCCTCGATGGTCCTCGCCGAAGGAAAGAACGGTACCACAATAAACTGTTTCGCTGTCGGGAGCGCCTGTCCCAGGGCGGCTGGAAAGTTTATACCCTTACGGTGGCACCGTAGGGGTATAAACTTTCCAGCCGCCCTGGGAAAGGCGCCCCCGACAGCGAAACAGTTTATTTTATACCGTTCTTCGCCCGTTATTAAAATGCACACGTCCGAGCGATGCCAAGCCTCCCCCCCGAAGCCCGCCCGCGCGGCCCGTCCGCGGCCCGCTCCCCGGCCGCACCGTCCACCACGCGGGGGCCCGCCGCTTTGTCTCGTCCCCGCCCTCTCCCTCTAAGAGGCCTCCCAGGTGGGGTCGGGGTAGATTGAAGGGGCCCCAAGACACACAAATAAATACACACAAATAAAAAGATTCCCCATATTTTCCCGTGTATTCTGGGTGTTCGTCTTCCCCCCCACTTCCCAGATTTTCCCATATTTCTTGGGGGAATCGACGATTCATTGTGTCTGTGTGTTTCTTTCCCTCCTGATAGATTAAAGTCGGGCGTGTCCCCCTTACAGGGGGATTCTCGACGAAAAATTTAAACAATACTGAAACAATGCTCCAAAGTGGTCAGAAAATACTCCAAAGATAGTCCCCAGACAATTTTTTGACTATTTTTGAACATTCCCCCTGTAGAGGGACCGGCCCGACTCAACTCTAGAGGCCTGGGGTCGGAGTAGATGGGGTCCGGGGGCCGCGCCGCATCGGCGATGCATCTTCGATGCATCGTCGACGTCGGCGATGCATCGGCGACGTCAACGTGAAGCAGGTCGGGCTCCACGTCGAGCCGCATCGGCGACTCATCGCCGATGCATGGCGATGCGGCGCAATCCTCCGACCCCATCTACTCGGACTCCATCTGGGAGGCCTAGCTCATCTTCCTCCCCTATCCAGCCTCCCCACCCTTTCGGGGAAACGTGAAACTAGAAGAAGAAACAAAGAAGGGCAAAAACATAAACTTTCGGCGCTCCGCGCAGCATTCTTGGCTCTGCGCTGGACCCCCCTCCCTGGCGCCCGAAGCGCGCCAGGGACGGCGCCAGAGGCGCCGCCGGGGGGGCCCAGCGGGGATCCAAGAAATCTGCCGGGAGATCAAAAAGTTCATGTTTATTGCGTTTGTTCTTCTTCGATCCTCCTCCACCTCCTCCGCCGGACTGCCTAGAGCAGCCCCCCCCCTGGATATCGCAGCGTGCCGCCACGAGGCCGCCTTGTCGCTCGGCAGGTCCCCCGAATAGCCGCCAGGATCTCGAACGATTCAAGATGTGCTCGCCACGGCAGAATCGGGGAGACGTAAGACTCGGGTTCAAGGGACTCGGGCCGGCATCACGGGGCCATCATGAAAATGACGAGACCCAACCTGAAATTTGACGCGAACTCCCGCCACAGACATCCCGCGAAAAGTGGACCATCAAAATCCAGGACGCGCTCGTCAAAAAGCGTCGGCAAACCCGAGTTCTGACGCACTCGAGTCTTACGTCTCCCTGATCCTTTGGTGGCGACGTCCGAGCCCTACCCCCATCAACCATCGACTCTCCTCCTGAAGCGATGGGAGGCCGGGGTAGGCTTCGGAGTCTTGCCACGTGCCCGGCGAACGCCGAGGGCCACCCCCGCCGCCCATCGAGTGGCCTGAGTCGCTGATCGGCTAGGGGAAGGGTCGGATTTCGCGGCCGACTCATCTCGGGGATGGACAGACCCCCCTTTAGCAAAACGTGGTTTAGTGAAAACGACCTGAGGCCCAAACCTGGCGGGCGCAAGCCTGGAAAATAACGGCCACGGCGCCCTCTCGAAAACCGAAAACGGACAATTCACTAATCGACGTGTCCCTGTTGGGGGTTCTGTCCACCCCCGATCATCCACTTCCTCTCCCTCCTCAGGCCAGCGATACGGCCCTCCGATCTCCGATGGACTGCGCCTACCCCATCTCTCCTGCTCCAAACTGATGCTCTGGCCCTGCCCTCCGCCCTCCCCTTCGCTCCTGCCTCGCCACACCCAGCGCCTCCTCCTCCTCTTCCTCCTCCTCTTCTCCCTCCTTCTCCCTCCTCCTCCTCCTCCTCCTCCTCCTAATCCTCTTCTCCCTCCTTCTCCCTCCTCCTCCTCCTCCTCCTCCTCCTCCTCCTCCTCCTCCTCCTCCTCCTCCCTCCTCCCTCCTCCCACTCCTCCCGGTCCCGTGCGAAGCAACGCGCGCGCGTGCGCACACCCTCATGCACGCACCGGCACGTAAGTACGCCAATGCGCCCACCAACAGCTTCCAGACGCGCACGACAACGGCACACGATGCATCACTCCCGTATCCCTCCTCCTCGTCCTGCTCCTTCTCCTCCTCACCATCCTCCTCCGATGAGTGTCGGGCAAGGTAACAGATGGTCGATGAGAACAGAGGAGGATCGAGAAGGGGGAAGATGACGACGACGATGACGATGACGATGACAGTCATCGTTATCGTCATCGTCACCGGTCCGCCACCACGCGTGCTTCCGACGGTGCTCCGGTCCTTGCCAGGCCAGCCCTGGCCAGCCCAGGGCTCAGGCTTAGGTCGGGCATGTCCCCCTACAGGCGGATTTTGGACGAAAAGTGAAACATCGTCCAAACATACAGCAAGCATAGTCAAAACACAGTCGAGGAATCGCTCCCCGACTATTTTGTGGCTAGTTTTGAATATTCCCCCTGTGGAGGGACAGGCCCGACCTGAAGCTCCCAGCGGGGCCTGACACTCAGCAAGGGAGCAGCGAGGAAAAACGGGTCTTGAAGCAGAAGCTCGACCACAAGGAACCTTCCACGAGAAACCCAACCCTGAGACCCCAGGTTGTCCATAGAGTTCTGGTGTGGGGACGCCACGCTTTCCATCGCAAAACCATATCGAAGCCCAAAAAACCCAGGGCGAAGCCCAAGAAACCCAGGGCGCTCAGGGGGAAAGCAGGGTGTTTCTTGGCTTGGGTCTCCACTGCACGCGAGATGGCACAGCGACCTTACGCGGCAGCTTGCGCGGGCCGCCAGCGCGGCACGCCACATCTGAAGCGAGGGCGCTCATGCGAGACCGTACGCGGGCAGCTCACGCGCCAATGTTGGCGCAGACGACCCCTTTTCTTGTTGCTGCGTCGCTCCACTGGGTCAGGCACTAGAAGCGAGAGGGCCGTTCGCTGGAAAAGGGGCCCCGGTGGAGAGTGGAACCAGCTGCCGGGGTCGGGCGCGTTTCCAGGGTCTGCTGCGGCTTCCTTGGTCCTCCGTTCCTCCTTGCTGCGGGGGGCCGCTTCTGGCCGTCTGGCCCTTTGCTCCCCTGGTCCTCCTTTCCTCGCATTGCCACCTCCTCCCCCACACTTCGAAGTTCGTGGGGGGCGGAAAGTCGGGGGCGCGCAAACATGGATTAGCGATCCATGGATTTGGATCGCGGCCTCCCCAAAATGCGGCCGGTGCCGCCTCGCTCGGCGGCGGAAATCCGCGATTTCCCATGGAAACGGAACCCGTCGCTAATCCACGCCCCCTTGATCCATGTTTGCGATCGCCTGAGATAGGAGGGCCCGCTCGAGAAGAAGAGTGCTGGGAGGAAGGTTGAGGACGGACGAGTCGGAGGCCATCCAAAACGATACTCTTCGACCCCCGTCCTCCCCGATCCTGGGTCCTCCTCGACTCTCGCCCTCTCTCCTCCCTCCCTCCCCCCCTGCGTCCCCTCCCTTCTCTCGCTCCTCTCCTGTTATGTTGCTCCCATCGTACTTACGGACCGCATCCCAGAAATAATTTCGAGCACCCAGAAGAGTGTCGGAAAAGTATCGAAAGAGTGTCGAAACAGTGTCGGGCGAGTCTCCCAGGGCCCGACACGTGAAAACCCGGGAGTTTTCGGGTTCTTTTCTGGTGCTCGTAATTCTTTCTGGTGATCAAGGCCAAAGTAGGTTGGAACATCATACTCTCCTGCCCCACCTCATCCCTCTAGTCGTCGTGCACGCCGCGAGGGGGCAGAGCGAGCCTTCGGCGAAGTCGACGATGATGCATCTCCTCCGCGCGGAGCTCTCCGCGGAGGGAGCAGGCACCTCTCCCACGCGCCCTCCTGTCTCCGCCGGCTGCTCCTCCTGGGCCTCCTGCTCCTCCTGCGCTCCCTGCTTCTCTCCTCCACCTCCTCAGAGGGGGGATGCAAGATGGGGAGGAGGAGGAGGACTTGCCGTCGCTCGGACGTCTATTTCCCGTGCATGTTTCGGTGTCGTGCGTGTTTTTGTTTGGCTCGATGGTCCAGGATGCTCCTCGATGGCCCTCGCCGAAGGAAAAATGCACACGTCCGAGCGATGCCAAGAGGAGGAGGGACGATCGGGGAGAGTAGAGAGAGAGAGAGCCTTCCGTTCCTGCTCGCTCAGCCCAGCGCCTCGAGGCAGCTCGCTGCGGGGCTGCCTGTCCAGCGTGCGCTCTCGAGGGGGGGGCGGCGGCCCGCGCCGCCGCCGGCCAGCGCCTGCGGGCTGCTGCTGCGTGCCGCGGCCCTGGAAGCTGCATGCGCGCGGCGGGTCGGCCGTGCCTGCCCCGACAGCCTGGCCCGGGAGGGGCTGGCGCGTTGGAGGCGTACACCCTGCGGAATGCTTAAGAAATCATGGGTTAAGAAATTCATAGTCTCAGAATTTGAATAAAAAAACCAAAATTTCTATCAAAATCTTAAGATTTACATTGAAACGTTAAGAATAATCGAGACTCTGGCCGAAAACTTAAGTTTTCTTCAGCATCGCCTAAGGTGTACAGTCGGGGCGTGGACCTGAGGAGCCCTAAATAAGGAACGGGGCCCCTCTTCTCCACAAGTCGAGCTTCGATTTCCTGTCGAACACACCAGGAAAACCTGAGGCAGGCTGTGAAACAATCAAGGAACACGGAGCCCCTCCCCAACGAAAAGGGTTCCTTCTACAAGACCCCTACTGTGTCTGGGGAGACCAAGAGGTATAGTACAGAGGCCAGTCCACAAGGAACCCTCCACAGGATACCCAACCCCGAGACCCCAGGACGTGCATGGAGTGCTGAAGCTGGAGCGGGAGCGGCAGGCCTTCCACAGCGAGGCCATCAAGCCCCAAGAAACTCAGGGCACCCTGGAGGCGAGCAAGGTGTTTCTTGGCCTGGGTCTCCACTGTAGATCAGGGGGAACCAAGAGGTACCGCTACCGCTGCTCTGCATTTCTCACCTGGGGGGCGATCTGACCAGAATGCTGAGGCGACGCCAGCGGTGGCGACAAGAGCCGCCCGCGGTAAGTGATGGGCCAGTGTTCCGCCACCATTGCCAGATGTAGCATGGGGAGAAGGGACGGTGGGGAGGTCCTCTTCCACCTCCTCCTCCTCCTCCTCCTCCTCCTCCTCCTCCTCCTCCTCCTCCTCCTCCTCCTCCTCCTCCTCTCTCGCCTACCCATGGTAGTGGTGGTGGAAAATTGGCCAATCAGTATGGTCGGGGGGTCAGTGCAGCCCTTGCCCTGCAGGATCCTGCACGATCTGGCGCTCTGGCGGACCAGCGTTTGCATTGACCCCCGTCTCTTGAGCCGCGGGTGCGTACGGTGCCGCGGCCCCGGGGCGCAAGCTGTCAGCTCGCACGGCCTCACCCACCTAGGGGCGCAACAGCCCGCTGCGCAGCATACGTCCGAATGGCGGACGGGATTGCAGTCTGGTGTTAGGTCAGGCATGTCCCCCTACAGGCGGGTCTTCGAGGAAAAATTAAAAGCAGTCAGAAATTCTTCAAAAATAATCAAACAATAGTCGACAAAATCGTCCTCCGACTATTTTTTGACTATTCTTGTATACTCCTCCTGCAGAGGGACAGGCCCGACTCAAGTCTGCTGCGTGGTGGGCCCCCCCCCCCCCCTCGGAGAAGACGCGAAAACGGGGGCACCGGCCAGGCACCCCTTGTGCTCATCCTCGTCGCTCACCCCCTCCATCGCCCCTCCCCCCTGGCCGGGGGAGGCCGGAAGCGTGCGAAGGCCTCCGACCCGGGTCCTCCGAACCTCGAGCCTCTCGCCATCGCTCGGACGTCCATTCCCCGTGTGTTTTTCGGTCTCGTGCGTGGCTTTTTCGCCAAATGATCAAGGATGCTCCTCGAGGGTCCTCGCCGAGGAAAATACGCACACGCCCGAGCGATGCCGAGGCCTCGCACAACCAGCGTGCGGACGCCTCGACCCTCGAGCGTCAGCATCGGCCAGTCACGGCATCGAACCAGGACTTCGGGTCGGAGGGGCGCGGGCGCCGCACCGGGCGGGCCGAGGCTGCATGGCCACGGAGCCGACATCGGATCGGAGCGGCCGCGCCAGGATGCACAACGGCGCCACGCGAGCGTCGGGCCGCCCGGGATCGCCCGCAGATCGGAATCGGATCGCACCGAGCCGGCCGAAATGCGGGGAACGAACGAAAATACCGGCGCGACCTAATACGGTCGGACTTGATGGGAGAGGACACGCGAGAGGACACAAGCCCCTTCCGAGGGCCACGTTGCCACAGAAATGCAGGAGGCATGGGTCGCAGGACACAGGACACGAGGGCACCCTTGATCTGGCAGGGCCGACCTACGAGTCCGAGCCTGGCCGTGGCGACGAGGGCCTCCCAAGACGGCGACAGGGGGGGGGCAGAACCACGGTAAACGGGTGCACTTGCCCTCTCCGAGAGATCGGGATCGCATCGGATCGGCCGCGCAGGGATGCGCGACAGCGCCACGCGAGCGCGAGCATCGGGCACCCTCGGAACGCCAGCACGTCGGAGTGATGAGGATGATGCTGATGCTGATGATGATGACGATGAGGAGGATGACGATGCTGACGATGCTGCTGCTGCTGATGATGATGATGAGGATGATGAGGATGATGGTGATAAGGATGATGATGATGCTGCTGATGATGACGATTATGATGATGCAGATGATGATGAAGATGACGAGATGATGATGAAGATGAGGATGATGATGAACGACAATGTTATGATGATGATGCTGATGATGATGCTGATGATGCTGATGATAATGCTGATGATGCTGCTGATGATGATAATGACGCGGAGGAGGAGGAGGAGGAGGAGGAGGAGGTCGAGGAGGAGGAGGTCGAGGATGTCGAGGAGGAGGTCGAGGAGGAGGAGGAGGAGTTGGATGAGCAGGAGGAATTCGTGCTGGCCGAACTCAACGTCGGATCGGATCGGATCGGGATCGACGTTGGCCCTCCGGGCGCCGCAGCGGGCGCCTCCGCCGCCACCATCGACGCCAACGCCACCCCCGCGGAGAGCCCCCGGCTGCCCGCCGCAGAGGGGGGCGGCGGAGGTCCTGGGACCAGCGCCGGCAGCGTCAGGAAGCAGGAGCTGATGCTCTGCACGCGGGGATAGGGGGACAGGAGTTGAAGGGACAGGACCAGGGGAACCTCTTCCTCGTCCTCCTCCTCCTCCTCGTCCTCCTCCTCCTGCTTCTTTTTCTCCTTCCTCCTTCTTCCGCCCGCCATCCTCGCTCCTCCTTGATCACCCCTCCTCAATCTCCCTGTCTCCTCCCTAATCCGTCGTCCCATCTCCTTCCTCCTCCTTTTCCTCCTCCTCCTCCTCCTTCTCTTTCTGCTTCTCCTGCACCTCCGCCTCCTACCACCTATGGTCCTCCTCCTCCTCCTCCTCCTCCTACCCCTCCTCTTCCTCCTCCTCCTCCTTCTACTTTGTCCTTCCTCGGTCCTCCTTCATCACTCCTCCTCATAATCTTCCTCCCCGTGCCTTCTCCCCAATCCGTCCTCCCATCTCCTTCCTCCTCCTATTCCTCCTGCTTCTCCTCCACCTTCGCGTCCCACCAGTCCTCCTCCTCATCTTCCTCCTCCTTCTCCTCCTCCTCCTCCTTCGTATTATTCTGTTTATTCGTCCTCCTCCTCCTCCTCCTCCTCATCCTCCTCCTCCTCCTCCTGCTCCTCCTGCTGCTCCTCTTCCTCCTCCTCGTCCTCCTCCTCCCCATGCTCTTCCTCCTCCTCCTCCTGCTCCTCCTTCTCCTTTTCCTCCTTTTTCTCTTCCTCTTCCTCGTCGTCCTCCTCCTCCTCCTCCTCCCCCCCCTCCTCACTCCTCCTCCTCATCCGCCTCCTTTCGCGTCAAACCCGCCTGCTCTTCCTCCCTTTCCCTCCGTCTTCCTCTGCCTATTCCTCCTCTTCCTCCTCGTCCTCCTCGTCGTCCTCTTCCTCCTCCTCCTCTTCGTCCTCCTCTTCCTCCTCCTCCTCCTCCTGCTCCTCCTCCTCATTCCTCCGCCCTCCCTCGTCCTCGCTCCCCCCCCCCCCTTTCTCTTCCCTCCTCCTGGCTCCCAGCCCCCCCCCGCCCCCGCGCGCTTTGCGCGCCGTGGGGGTTCTACGAACACACATCTGACCTTCAGTGGCGTCCAACCTTAATTAAGGCCGCCCTGTAATTCTTCGTCGCCAAATGTCGCGTCGCGGCGCTAATTTTGAAGGTTGAGGTCGCCGTTGCGTCGCCAACACAACGACGTGCGGAAAAAACACGGGTCGCGCACGTCGTTGCAGCAAGAGGCGCCGCCTCCTCTTCGCGCGCGGCGCGTCCGCCGGTCTGCGCTGCCCCAACGCGGCAAATCACATCAGCCGCACCATCGGCTGCACGCGGGTGCGCGCGGCAACCGCCTGGCCGCTCAACGCGCGGTGGCAAGTACGCAAGTGACGCATCGCGTTCAGTGCGGCGTCGTCCACGGCGCCCCCAGAAACGCAATGGCTCCCAGCAGTTTCCTTGCAAAACGGGATCAGGTGCTTCAGGAATGCCGCGTGGCCGCGGAACTTTGCGCGCGCCTTCTTGGCGTTCACAGCGCGCTCGCTGAAACCGTGAAGCCTGTCGGGCGCACCACAGGCATCGAAATGCGCCTACGTGAGCGCCCGCATCGCATCGCTCTGCTCCGTTCGTTTTCGCCCATGCATTTTTTGATGCGCCGCATCAGCGCGCCCGCGAAACCCGTTCCGACTCCAATGTGCGCAGCGCGCAGCCAATCAAACTTGAATGCGTCAGTGGCGATGCCAGGCAAGCTCCGCGCAGGCGAGACAGAACCTCCGTTGCGCAGAATTGTGGCGAAGACGCCCAGCAGCGAGCGCACGCGCTCTGGCCTCGCCCACGGAGGAGCCGTCGCCTGGGGCGGCGACGGAAAAAGCAGCGGGGCGAACACACCGTCACCTCCCGTTCTCTCCCTCCACCCATGAGATGTCCTCCCTCCTCCTGTTCAGAATCCTCTGCTTTTGATTCGGGTTCATATTTCTCTTCTTTTTGTTGTCTCTCTCTCTCTCTCTCTCTTTCCCTCCCTCTCTCTCTCTCACGCTTTCTCTCTCTCTCTCTCTGCCTCTCCGTATCTCTCTCTCTCTCTCTCCCTCTCTCTCTCTCTCTTCCATATCTACATATATTTATATGTACCCCTCCCTCTCTCTATGTTTCTCTTGTTATCTCTATATCTCTCTCTCTCTCTCTCCCTCTCTCTCTCTCTCTCTCTCTCTCTCTCTTTCTCTCTTCGTTATGTGTGTAAGTTTCTCTCTGGATCTCACACTCTCTCTCTCTCTGCCTCTCTCGATCTCTCTCTCTCTCTCTCTCTCTCTCTCTCTTCTCTCTCTCTCTTATTCTCTCTCTCTCTCTCCCTCTCTTTCTCTCTCTCTCTCTCTCTCTCTCTCTCTCTCTCCCACTCCCTATCCCTATATTTATATATGTATATATAACTGTGTATATATATATATATATATATATATATATATATATATATATATATATTATATATATATATATAAATATCGCACGCACTCTCTCTCTCTCTCTCTCGCTCTCTCCCTCCCCCCCCCCTCTCCCTCTCTCTCCGTCTCTGTTCCCCCTCCTCTCGTCGCCCCCCCCCCCCGCCCCCGCGCCCCCTGCGGGCGCGCGTCGCGTACCAGGCAGCGCCCGGGCGAGTTCCAAGCGGGGGAATGACAGGACATCCCCCCGCGACCTGCAACCGCGCCGAGCTGGCGCAGGTGAGCCCGCGATGGGCCCTGCGATCGCACCTACTGAAGATCTCCTGGTCTTACGGGTGCAAGAACGGCGCGCGGCCGCGGCGGTCGCGCGGACGTGCCCCCCCCCCCCCGCCCGCAGCGACGGGAAACTCCAGAGTGCGACGCCGAATCTATCGCCCCGTGTGTTCGCGGGCACGAGGGGCCCGAACATGCTGGACGGAGGAACTCCCAGGTTGCCGCGCGGCCCGCGTGGATCAAGCCCAGGAAGGCACACGCTCGGAACCTCTATCGACGCCGATCTATCCCACCTGGTGGGCCACCATCCCGCCGCTGGCCGATCGCCACCGCGGAGCCGCGGAGCGTCGCTGCCGCGCGATCCACGCGGGCGCGGTCGCCCCCATCCAACTCCGCCTTCTGTAGCAGTGCATCCAGATCGCCGCGGCGCGCCAGCGACAGCAGCACTTCGCGCGGCGGCAAAAAGGACACCTCCTTTTTCTCCTCCCGATGGCGCCTCGGGCTCCGCGCGCGGATCTCAGCTGCGCGCTACGCCCTGGGCCAGAGCGAGCCCTTCTGGCATTTGCCTTTCAAGCGCCTCGACGTGTTTGGCTCGCGCGGGTCGCCCTGAAGTTCGCCCGCGCCCGCGGAGCCCCCGGCGAGCGCATCGTTTGCCGACGATAGCATCTCTCAGGCAGACAACGCACTTCTTCGCATTAGCGCCTGCAGGATCGCCCTGTCGACGCCAGCGCGCATCGGCGCGCTGGTGTCGACAGCTGGCTGGCGTTTCGACAACGCGGCGTCGCGCCCGCGACCCTCTTCGTTTCTGTCGCCTCCTCGGGCCAGCCGCAGCTGCGGAGGACGTCGGCAGTCGTTGCCGCAGTCGCCGTCGCAGGTGTCATCTCAGCATTATGTTTCTCGTACTCAGTGGATAGGGGGCCCCGCCTCCTCGCCATATCGCGCAGAAACAGCGCTTCTTGCTGGCGCCCGGCAAACTCTCGAGGCGCGGCGCAGCGGCGCGTCTGACGGCGCGCTTTCGCATGGGCGCGCGGGCGCAGGTGGCGGCGCGCTCCCTTGTGCGATTTTTGTGATTTTCATCTGCGCCGCAGGTCCCAATTGGGGAGTTGTTTCTGTGTTCCTCGGAGAGTTGCTCCTGCTTGTTGGCTGGCGCTCTCCCCTTGCCCCCCCTCGTCCACAATCCCGCCTCCTCCTCCTCATCATCATCATCATTCTCCCCCTCCTTCCCCCCCCTCCTCCTCCGCCTCCGCCTCCTCCTCCTCCTCCTCCTCCTCCTCCTCCTCCTCCTCCTCCTCCTCCTCCCCCCCTCCCCCCCTCGCTTTTCTCTCCTCCCTCGCTATCCGGTCACCATCGCCTCCTGAGGGCGTCGTCGGTGTTCCTCCCCCCTCTGCCGCTGTTGTTTTTAACTATGCGCCACTCTGGCCCTACACCAATCTCTATTGCTAGTTCCCTCCCCCCCGCCACTCTCATGCCCTGCTCTCCGCGCGCGCCCTCGCGTCTTCATTGCCGTCCGGCGCTTGGGGCTGAGCTTCCAGTCGTCGAGATGCTTCTGGGCATTCTCGAGCACCTCCTTCAGCTTGCGCGCCGTGTCAATGATAGTCTCCTCGATCGGTTCATCTTCGGGGATGCGTGCTACCTCGGCCAGGGGCAGATCTGCCTGGCCCGGGAACTTCGTCTGCGCGGTGCGAGCGGGCGTGACGTCCTGCAGGTTGTTGTCCCACTTCGGGTCAGCGCCGCTCCTATTGCCCTCTGGAGAGAACCTGTTTCTCAGTTCCTTCATGGTCGCTGCCAGCATGCGCAGGGCGTTCATATTCTGCCCGCGGGCGTCTGGCAGGGAGAAACGGCGAGGGAAGAAAGATGCAGGGGGGGAAAGAGGAACGCGCACGATGAGACGAAAAAAGAGATTACAAAAGCATGGTGGACAACAATTGTTGGCAATCCGCACCTGAGCTCGCAACTTGGCCCAGTGCGCCCCCGCGTGAGATTGGTTCTCCACTTTCGCGCCAGGCGTCTCCACGGCTGCCGAAGACAGACGCAGACCCTCCAAAGCATGTCTGGCACCTTTTGTCACGACTTTCTCCGCTTGCAAGTCTCTTCGCTGCTGCTGCTCCTCTCGCGCGTGGCGCCGTCGTCAAAAACGAAGATATAGTCGAAACCGATGGCGTCTTCCACGTCGATCCTGGGCGGGTGGGTTTCTGCCGCCTGGAATGTCTTCGTGTTTGTTCTGCCATTTTGCACGGGCCCATTCGCAGCCCACTTGCGCGGAAGGGAAATTTGTGAAGGTCAACCCGAACTCCTGCACGAGCTGCGCGACCGCGAAACATTTCTGCCTGACCTTCTCCGTTGACTTCCACTCAGTCTCGGCTGTTGTCGCGAAGTGTTTGATTCGGCCCTTCCGCGCTTTGGGATATGTGCGGTTTGCTTTTCCTCGTTCCACTGGTCACAGAATCCCTTGCGCCTTGCGCTGCGGGGCTCGTCGAACGTCGCCATTGCTGCTTTGCGCTGCAGGCCGTGCTCTCCAGGCTTCTCGCTCCAACGCGCGAGATGGTTGCGGATGAACATGCTTTCATCCGCAACCATCTCGCGCCTTCATCCTTCAAAAAACCTAAGGGCCACAATCCTTCAAAAACCTGAGGGCAATCCATGAATGTTGCCTTCTCACCTTTTTGCTTTCGATGGCATTCCGAGGCCTCAGGATGTCTCCAAGAAGGCCTCAAGAGAGGCCCAAGAGAGCCCCCAGACGGCCCCAAGAGCGGCCCAGCGATCTTAGGCGCTCCCGAAGGGGGGGCCCTAATTGCAACTCTCCCTTTCTTTGATCGGTCTCTTCTAAGATGGCCCCAAGAGCGCCCCTAAAGCTCCCAAGAGCGCCTGAACAAGGCCCAAGAGTTAGGCGCCCAGGAGGCCCCAAGAGGCGCCCACGAGGCACCCAAGAGAGCCGAAGAGACCCCCACGAGGGCCGAAGAGGCTCCCCGAGGCATCCCAGACGCTCAAAGACGTACCCGGGGGGAAAAGAGGCCCCCAGGACGCCCCAAGAGGTCTCCACAAGGCTTCAAGAGACATCAGAGGAGAGTCCGAGGGGCATTCAAGAGGCCTCTGGCCCATCTGCTCGGTCTCATACTCCTCCTCCGAGTCCACTCCTACTCCTGGTCCTCCTCATCAGCTAATGAATCATCCTTCTCCCTCCTCCCTCGTCCATCCTCCTCCTGCCTCGAGCAATGACGGCTGCCTAGACTTCCCTGATCGCTCTACTCACCTGGGCGTCGGATACGGATGGGCTGGTGGGGATACGCGAAGCCTGAATAATCATAACAACAACACCAAGAAGACGAGCCGAGGATGGATCGAGGATCCCGATGCCCCTGGCCCATGTTTGGGGCCTCTGAAGGCACCCGATGGTGCTGGGAGAGAAGAAGAACCTCCGCCACATAATCAAGGCAGAACAAAAACGGCACACACACACACAAACACACAAACACACTCACTCACTCACTCACTCACTCACTCACTCACGCACGCACGCACGCACGCACGCACGCACGCACGCACGCACGCAAAAACTGCTGAAACTCCGCACGGATTCCTCGGATCCGCGCCAAGAGCACCCCTGGCGCGCGCCGTGGGGGGCGCCGGTGGCTCGCCAGGGGAGGGCCACAAGCCGGTCCAAGACATGCGCGCGGACCTGTGAGGAGGAGGAGGAGGAGGACGACGACAAGGAGGGAGAGAGAGAGCGGGAAGAGGAGGAGGAGGAGGAGGAGGAGGAGGAGGAGGAGGAGGAGGAGGAGAGGTGTATTTACCAGCCTGGAACATACCCTATCCCTAAGCTGGGCATCGCCTCATTACAATGCCAATCTTAGGGATTCCCTTCGCTTTTCGGGGCGCATCCCTAAGATTGTCATCGCCTTTTGGCGTGTCAACCTTAGGGATAGGGATAAGTTCGAGGCTGGTGAAGTATGGGGAGAGGGAGGAGGAGGAGGAGGAGGAGGAGGAGGAGGAGGAGGAGGAGGAGGAGGAGGAGGAAGACCAAAACGTTTATGCAGCTTGTTGTTCTTCGATCGAAGCTCGGCCCCCCGAGCCCCAAGCCCCACCCCCCGATCAAAACTGCCCCGCAACACCGCGCCGCGCCTGCTTCTGCGCGTAGTAGCGCCGCCTCTCCGCCGCCTCGCGCGCGGGCGCTTCTCTTGGAGTGAGGCGGCGATCGACGTCTGGCATCCTCATTCTTCCTCCTCCTCCTCCTTCTCCTCCCTCCTGCTTCAGTTCCTGCTCCCGGAAAGCCCCCAGGATGTCCAGGAAGGCCCCTCCTCCTCCTCCTCCTCCTCCTCTCCTCCTTCTCCTCCTACTCCTCCTCCGCGCCCTCCTCTCCTCCTCCTCCTCCTCCTCCTCCTCCTCCTCCTCCTCCTCCTCCTCCTCCTCCTCCTCCTCCTCCTCCTCCTCCTCCTCCTCCCCCCCGAGCACCCCGCACGAGGCCCAGAGGGCCCCCAGGGGCTGCAGGATCTGGGCGGGAAAACCGGAGGGCACCTTGGGCCCGGGGCACCGTCAGCATACCCCGGACCAAAAAGGGCGGGAGCAGGGGGCGTCAGAGGATCGTGCCGCAACGCCGGTGCTTCGGCCGTGCGGCGCGATCCTCCGCCCCTCTCTGCTCTGGCCCCGACTGGGCGCCCCCCTCGTCCAGAGGGCTAGGTCCGGCATGTCCCTCTGGAGGCGGATCTGAGAGGAAGCTTAGAGAAAATACCAAGACGCGTTCAGGGATGGGCAGGAGAGGCAAAGGTCGTCGGAGAATCGTCCCCAGACGATTTTGTTTTGCTATTCTTTTTTTGTTGAGCTCATCAGCTCCTCTCCACCGAATGCATGATTCCTGAAGGCGGTGGAGGACGCCAGCATGCCAGAAGAAACGGATACCTACACAGCTGTTCCCGTGGGGACCGAGCACAGTGGAAGAGAGCAGGAGCGGGAGGGAGAGAAGACGAGGAAAGGGAACAGACTACGAGGAGCGAGATGCCGGAAGAAACGGAGAAAGATCCGATCGGATCGGGTCCGCGAGAGGGCTCCACAGGGGGCCACCGCCGGGGACGTGGCATCACATTCGAGCGACCGAAGGCTACAAGCCAGCACACAGCGGGCAAAAAAGGACCACAAGAGCAACACGGGAAGTCTGCTCTAACGATCAAGACCACGGGGGGGCCTCGTGAAGGCCCCGTGGCCGCTTGAGGGCGAGGAGACCGCCGCTGCCAATTTCGGCGCACGACCAGATGGCCCCCGAGCCTCTTGAACGCGCCAGAAGCGCGGCCTGGAGATTCTCACAGGGCGACGCGCGGGATAAATGAAGAAGCATGGGCGGTGACTACTTTCCCAGACCTCCCATGTCCTGATGTCTCAATGCAAGGCCCTTGACCTTCGTCCATCAATAGGAGGTCTGGGGCCGTGAGCACGGTGACTGCTCGGCCGACGGCACGGCTTTACCGATGCCATCACGCTGGCGGCACGGGCCACGTACGCGACGCAGGGACCTTAAAAATAACCAGTTTCAAGAATGTTCGATACTCGATTCTCCTGACTTATGATTCTACGGTGTAAATCAGAAAAATTATGATTGTGCAGGTTTTTGCCACTCGACTCCAGGGGAGGGCCACCCCTGCCGCGTCGCTCACTCGTCGTCATCGCTCTCGTCGGCCTCGAGGATTTTGGTGCACGCCTTGCGGATGGAGGCGTTCAGCGACGTCCTCGGCGTCCCCTTGCCGCACGCGCCGTGCGCGGCCAGGCGCTTCCCCAGCTCCCGCACGAGCTGCTCGTCGTCCAGCTGGCGCGGGTCCGTGACCACCACCGTCTCGATCTCGCCCTGTGGGCCCCTGTCCGCCTCCTGCGCGGTCGAGGTCGCGGGGTTCGCATCCTCGGGCTCCCACTTCTTCATGGCGTCGACGAACCACTGCAGCGACTGTCCCGTTTGGTTCCTCTTGGCGTTTCGCACCACGCGGGTCTCCCGCACCGCAGGGGTGTCCAGGTCGGGCAGCGTCGCGTTGCTGCCCCTTCGGCCCTTCGGTACCGCGCCCATGGGCAGCTCGAGCTTCGGCACCGCGTCGGCAGACACCGGGGGGGCTGGAGGCTTTGGCTTCTGGGCCTGCTGGCGCTTCCACGCCTTCACCATGCTGAGCATCTGCAAAGTGAAACCGCCCTTGCTGGTCATGTTCAGGCACACAAACCCTACAGCATTCCACCTAGACTCCGTGATAATGCTTGCCCCCTCGTACGACAAGTACCACCAGACGGGGAAGCCCAACCAAGAGAGAGACGTGATCATCAGGAGCTTAGGGTAGCCTTTCGGCAGGTCTTCATTCTTCGAGCCGCCGCTGCAATAGTACACAAGGCCAAGAATTGGGATCTGCACAAAAGAGAGGAAGCACAAAATCACCGTGCTTGGCATCAGCCACCACCCCTTTGTGGTCAGACTGTCCAGGTTACCTTCCAGGGCTTCGTCATAGAAGGTTTCGAAATCGTTCTTCCACATCGGCCCCTCGAACTGAGACGCAACGTAGCCGGTGAGTAGCATGCCGAAAGTGATGAGGCACGAGAAGACCGCCAGAAGCCTGTAGCACGGGATGTGCGGCGCGATGAGCAGCACGAGCTCGGCCTGCATCAGGGGGCAGGTGAGGGCATACCCGAGGTAGCGGAAGCCGTTCACGTTGTTGATGTGGAACCAGCGGGTGATCGTAATGAGCGCAATGCCGGCCGACAGTCGACAAATGGTCGCGTTGAGCCTCCGGCAATAGCGGAAGCGTTGACCGAGCTCCATCTCGTGCATGTGAGGCCACCTGCGCAAGACCCTCCAAGTGTCCTCCGCCCACTCCTTCAGGCTGCTCCATAGCATCCGACAAATCGCCCTCGCGGGCGTCTTCACCTGCTGCTTCGTGGAGATCAGGATGGACAGATACGAGAAGAATAGAAACAGCCCGAAGTTCGCCGCGCTCTCTAGGGCGATGGACGGGTACAACGGGGCACATATCCGCATGAGCTCCGCAGTAGTGGCCATGGTCACAGAAGGTCGGGGGTCACCTGCGTGTTGGGAAGAATACAGACAGAGCGGGAGGGAGGGCCTTTAGATGGCAGTGGCTCGAGCCAAAATGGCTACGGACTAAAAACAACTATGTTTTGCTAATTCTTGAATTCGTCGTCGTAGTCTTCCATCGTGTCTTGTGCCTTTTTGAACCTCTGGAGGCCTCTAAGAGGCCTTTGGAGGTCCAAGAGAAGGAGGGAGAAGGGGAGGAGGACGAGGATGACGAGGAGGACGAGGAGGAGGAGGAGGTGGGAGGAGGATGGGACGGGTGGGATGGGGACGAGGGGGGGAGGAGGGGAGGAGGAGGAGGAGGAGGAGGAGGAGAGGAGGAGGAGGAGGAGGAGGAGGAGGACCTCTGTAGAGGGACATGCCCGACTTAACCCTAGGGAGCCCACACAGAGGACGCGTGCGCCCCCAGAGCGTGCTGCACCTCGGGAACACGTGCAGGAGACGGGCCTCAGATTCTCGCCGCGGTCGAGGGGGGGGCCCAGGGACACGCAAACGGATAGGCACGAACCCCAAGATCGGGTCGGGCGAAAGGGGGGGATAGCAAAGGGGGGGGGTGAGAATCAGCTCACGTAGCTGATTTTCCCGGCGCCTCCCGGCGCCGGAGGCGGCCATGTATCGAGGAATGGGCCCCTCGGTGAGGCCGAAACCAGCTGCATGCAGCAAATGTCGTACCCCCCGCTTTCTCAATTCCCCCCCTTTCGTCCAGTCCGACAAGAGTTCCCAAATTTCCGTATCTCCTGGATGTTCGCCTTCCCCCTCCACTTCCCATAGCTTCCATATATATATATATATATATATATATATATCCATGGGGAGCGGAGCGGCGGTTTTGTGTGACTGTGCGTTTGTCTCCCTCTCAAAACTCAAATAGGGAACCCACAGAAGACGTGCGCGTCCACCCACGCACATGAGCACGGCCCATCTGTTCGCGAGACCAGCCGCGTGGTGCAAAATCTCGCGCAATGCGTACTCTCGAAACCACAGTGGATTAATGTACGTGTATGTCCTTCGCTCGCTCCTGACTCCCTTTCCACTCCACGGCGCGGAGCTGGCCGAAAAACCGGCCGCCTTCCCCCAACACTCGAGCAGGAGATCGATGCAGAGCTGATGTGCCCCAGATTCCTTTGGTTCGTAGAGTTCACGGAACATGCGTCGTATGTCTGCAGATCTACGAACATGCTACGTGTGGGTTCGAAGATTCGACGAAAAATCCACTTTGGGGTCAATCAGTGCTGTAGTCGCTACCCTGCTCGAAACACCAACTCCCCACACGGACGCAGTGGAGGCCAGGCCACAAGAGACCTTCCACAGGACACCCCACCCTGAGAACCCGGGACGTCCCTTGACTTCTGGTGCGGGAGCCCAAGGAGCCCAGGGCACCCTGGAGGCAAGCAGGGTGTTTCTTGGCATGGGTCTCCACTGTACGACCTGTCGTGCGCTGTGTAAGCGGGAGAAGGGCGGCACCTCCCCAGAGGGGTGGACGCATCCGAGGGGTCCTCGCTCGGCCGCAGTTCGGGGGAGCGACCTCCAGAACTGAACACTGGCCCCGAGGGGAGGAGGAGGAGGAGGAGGAGGAGGAGGAGGAGGAGGAGGAGGAGGAAGAGGAGGAGGAGGAGGCGCCGGATGTCGCGGGCGCTGGCTTTCCGATGTCGCGCGGATCGCGGAGGCCTCGCACGCTCGCGGCCCTCCGCCCACGCCGATCGCTCGCCGACGGGGCCGACCCTGGGCCCGCGCCGGGGTCGTCGCCGGGGCCGGCGCGGCGCAGGCCTACTCCAGAGTTCGTAACAAAAGGGAGGGGGCCTGGACCCTCCAAGACGAGCCATTTCAGACCTCCCCCGTGGGCGGACCCTCCAAAAACATCGTCCCCAGACCCCCCCCAGGCCCTCCAAGGTGGCCTGGAAGAGACCCCCCCCGAAATGAGACCCCCTCCCTTGTATTACGAAATCTGGAGTACCGTGGAGACCCGTGCCAAGGAACACCCTGCCTGCCTCCGGGGTGCCCTGGGTTTCGTGGGTTCCGATGGCCTGCTGTGGAAAGCGCGACGCCTTCCCACACCAAGAATCGCTGGACGTTTCCTGGGGTCTAAGGGTTGGGTTTGGTGTTTGGCTTCTTCTGGGAGGTGTCTTACCGTACTGAGAGATCGGGCTGACGGTCCCGGGGCCAGGGGAGTGCCCGCGGAAGCCTGAACAGAACAAAGGACAAGACCGCAAGAAACGCCTCCCTCAAGCTCCCTGCTCATCTCACGGGACGGGGGGACATCCGACTCCAGATCGCGCCGCGTCGCCGATGTATCGGCGATGCGGCGAGAGCATTCGACCCCATCTGCGCATCACTGCCTTACAGAGGTCAATGGGAACCGCGCGTCCTTGTCCTATGGGGCTTCGCAGAAACGCCACGAGACAAAACATAGTGCATACTTCTCTGGCCGGTTCTCCGGGCGACAAGTGCGAAACACATATGCGCTGTGTTCGGGCCAGCATTTGCCACGAAATGGTGGACAAACACAACATAGTATCCGCCGGCCCCCTTGCGGGGCCACCAGGCTGTAGGGCGAAGGTTCGCAGTTTCCTATACCAGTTGCAGCTTCCAGTTTCCACTGTTACAGTTCTGCTTCTTGCTGCTTACTGTCTGCTTCTTGCTGCTTACTGTTCCTTGTTGATGGACCGCACGAGGGGGGAGGCCCAAAACGGGCATTCTTACAACGGCCAAAACGTATGCTCTGAATTGCTGGGGTGGGTAATAATTTACACCCCTCACGCAGATCGGCGGGGTCAGGGTCCAAAGACACAGGGGATTTGCCACATGTCTGAAATTCGGTGGCACCCCTCACGCAGATCCGTATCCAAAAACATAAAGGATTTGCCACATTTCTGAAACTTGCTGGCACCCCTGACCCAGTCTGTAGGGTCAGGGTCCAAAAACACAAGGGATTGTCCACATGTCTGACATTCGCTGGCACCCCTCACGCAGATCGGCGGGGTCAGGGTCCAAAAACACAAGGGATTTGCCACATGTCTGAAATTCGGTGGCACCCCTCACGCAGATCAGTAGGGTCAGGGTCCAACAATACACAAAGGATTTGCCACATTTCTAAAATTCGGTGGCACCCCTCACGCAGATCAACGGGGTCAGGGTCCAAAAACATATGGGATGTGCCACATTTCTGACAGTCAATGGCACCCCACACGCAGCTCGGCGGGGTCAGGGTCCAAACACACAGAGGATTTGCCACATTTCTAAAATTCGGTGGCACCCCTCACGCAGATCAACGGGGTCAGGGTCCAAAAACATATGGGATGTGCCACATTTCTGACAGTCGGTGGCACCCCACACGCAGATCGGCGGGGTCAGGGTCCAAAAATATAAGGGTTGCCACATTTCTAAAATTCGCTTGCACCCCTCACGCAGACTGTAGGGTCAGGGTCCAAAAACACAAGGGATTTGCCACATGTCTGACATTCGCTGGACCCCCTCACGCAGATCGGCGGGGTCAGGGTCTAAAAACACAAGGAATTTGCTACATTTCTGAAGTTCGGTGGCACCCCTCAGGCAGATCACTAGGGTCAGGGTCAAAAAACACAAGGGATTTGCCACATTTCTGAAATTCGGTGGCACCCCTCACGCAGACTGTAGGGTCAGGGTCCAAAAACACAAGGGAATTGCCACATGTCTGACATTCGCTGGCACCCCTCACGCAGATCGGCGGGGTCAGGGTCCAAAAACACATGGAATTTGCTACATTTCTGAAGTTCGGTGGCACCCCTCACGCAGATCAGTAGGGTCAGGGTCCAAAAACACAAGGGATTTAACACATTTCTGAAATTCAGCTGCACCCTTCACGCAGATCCGTAGGGGAAGGGTCCAAAAACAAACAGGTCCCGACACTGCTTCACGGCGGCGCCCAGACCTCATGATTTAGCTTTTCCATCTACCATTATCCGGGACAGGGGGCCGGCGGCATGGGGCGAAGCCCTTGCGGATATGAAGGCGTCCAGAAACACGACCAATCAATAGACACAAAACCCGGGACTCCCAATCTCTGATATGTTCATTCGGATTCGTAATAGTTTCATGATGTTCGTCTTCCACCAAACTTCCCATGTTTTCAATATTTTTGCTGTGAATCGTCAGCTAATTGTGTCTGTGGTTTCTCTATCGAGATCATAATGGACATGATTCTGGCCCCAGTGAATGCGCCTGCCTCGAAGAAAGCGCACAGTCGAGACCGAGACTAGGCTCTGCGGCAGATTTCGCTCCCCCCCCCTTTCCCCGACCCCCCCACCCCACCCCAACCCATCGTCTGCCCCGATCCTCCTCCTGCACACACCTTTCCCGGAGGTGGTGCGCGCGGATTTCTTGGATCTACGCTGGAGCCCCCCTCCTTGGCGCGCGGAGCGCGCCAAGGGCCAAGCGCAGATCCGAAAAATCCGCGCGGAGCTCCGAGTTCATGTTTCGGCCGCCGTTTGTTCCTCGACCATTCCCCTTCCCCTGGTTGTTCCTCCTTCCCCCATCTCCCTTATCCCCCTCATGACGTGTACCCCCAGCGGTCTGGACTCATCCCCAGAGTCAAGCTTTTGTTCCCAAGTAGTTTTCCGACGGCATCGAGTGCTGGTAAGGGTCCCCAGAGGCCGAACCAAACTCGCGAAAACCCTCCAGTCATGATTGCTCCATGACTGGGAGCCTCCTAGATGGGGTCGGAGTAGATGCGGTCGGAGGATCCCGCCGCATCGCCGATACATCGGCGATGCATCGCCGATGCATCGGCGATGCATCGTCGGCAATGCACTGGCGACGTCGGCGATGCATCGGCGACGTCAGCGTGGAGACAGTTGGGCCCCACATCGAGCCCCATCGCCGATGCATCGCCGATGCATCGGCGATGCGGCGCGATGCTCCGACCCCGTCTCCTCCGACCCCATCTGGGAGGCCTAGGATGACCCGAAAGGGGCCTGGGTAATTCTCCCCCCCCCCCCACCTCTGAAGGGGCCCCAGGACACACAACATAAATACACACAAATAAAAAGATTCCCACATTTTCCTATATTTTCGGGGTTTCTGTCATCCCCCCACCTTCCCATATTTCTTCATATTTTCTGGGGAATCGCCGATCAATTGTGTCTGTGTGTTTCTTTCCCTCTTGAACCTCCCCCGTCGCCCGACCGAGGCCCGGCCCGACCAGCCAGGCGGCAGGCGACCCGCCGCGACTCGGCCCGACGGCCCGCCCCGTGGAGGGGGCACGCCAGGCTTCAGCTCACGCGCGGCAGCCTGCCGAGGCTCCTCGCATCCTTTATGAAGGGGCCCACAAACACACAAATGAATACACACAAATAAAAAGATTCCCCATATTTTCATGAGCTTAGGCTGCTACCCGTGCCAAGATCAACTTTTCCTTCGGCATGCTCCGCTGCTTCGAAGCAAATCAAGAGAACGAGCGGCAGGCGGTGACAGGGCAGCACGATGGCGCTGACCTGAACGGACTGAGCGAGCGGCACTCAAGACTCTGAGCCCCCTGTGGGGCGAAGTGACGCCCAGGCAGGAGGAAGATGGGGACGGCAGGCGGGTCCTGGAAAAAACTGGAGCACAAGTACAACATACGGCACTGAACGCAGCAAGAGATCATTAATGTGCAAGCACAACGCATGAGCTTAGGCTGCTACCCGTGCCAAGATCAACTTTTCCTTCGGCATGCTCCGCTGCTTCGAAGCAAATCAAGAGAACGAGCGGCAGGCGGTGACAGGGCAGCACGATGGCGCTGACCTGAACGGACTGAGCGAGCGGCATTCAAGACTCTGAGCCCCTACCCACTGCCATCCAGTGTCTTGGCTTTGGCCACCACCAGCGCTGCTAGATCTGTGCAGAGCGCCGCGGGGTAAGGGCACGCCCTCGAAGTCCAGAACACACCGAGCGGGTCTTTACCCTTCAGCGTTATGTGTGCCTTACCTGTTGCACTACACCTTTTTTGACAGCCTGAACACAGGCGGAGGGAAGGCTGCGCTGGCAACCAATTGAAAAGCAAAAAGGTAGTCGCCTTTTTCCAGGGGACCTGATACTGGCAATAATCAACAGAAGCCCACTCGGCGTGAGCGTCGCGAGCCATGGCTCAGCCAGAGGCGAGACGTGCGAGGGTTCTCGAGAGAAGGGGACTCCCGCCTCGACGGCCGCCGCCAGCAGGCGCAGAACATTGGCGGGCAGACGATTGGCGATCCTCACCTTCTCAGCGTCTGCCGCCGCCAGCAGAGGGAGGCCGTGCAAATTCGCATCGTCCCTGAGCGGCGGCGGACCCTGTCCATCATTCTTCCTTGCCCGGCTCCACGTTTTGCAGTCCAGGCCGACATGCACCCCCGCGACTTCCTTCCGTGAGATCCTCAAAACCAGACTGTCGACGAGGGACTCATCAAGAAGGTCGGCTCGCGGGTCGTCAGCATAGTCCCAGCCTTCCGAAGCCCAGCCGGCGGCGTGGACGGCCTTGGCCAAGGCGGCGGAGCCGCACATGAGCTCGACGAACGGCCTGGCACGGGCGCGGGCCGCGGCACCTTGGCAGAAGGTGCGGGGCGGCGCATGCTGGGCACAGGTGCCGCCTGCAGCCGCGCCGACGGCGTGGCCGTCCGCGGCCTCTGGGGCCGCGCCAGGAGCCTCTCGAGCTCGGCGTGCAGCTTCGCGGGCGCCGCCTCGGCCCTGCGGCAGACGTCGACTGGGAGTGCCGCCAGCTCCTGCTGCACCAGCGCGTGGGCCTCGTAGCGTTTCATCGTGTAGTCGCTGGCCCACCGCCCGCGCCTCTTGATCTCGTCCATGGAACGATACCTCTTGAGGCGATCGTGCGAGGGGCCACCGTGGCGGAGCTGGTAGGGCACGCACTTGGTGGGCACCTCGGCCAGCTCCAGCGCCTGACGCCACATGACGCCCAGCTGCGCGGCGGTGAGACGGAACAGCGGCGCCTGCGGGTCCCCCGACCTCGCGCGCGCCAGCAGCGGGCCCAGCCAGGGCACCTCGACCGAATCGAGGAGCAGGCTCTCGTCCGACAAGCTGGTCTTGCTGTACTCGCCCCTCGCGCTGGGGTGCAGGTTGAAGCCGTAGTCCGTGCACGAGCCCGAGGGGAGGAAGAGGTCCTGCTCGCGCAGGCCGACGGCCTCGGAGGGCCTGAGGTACACCCAGAACATCGTCACCACCATGAGCGCCGCGCGCGGGGACCCCAGCTGCGTGGCCATCGCCAGCGCGACCAGCGCGACCACTTGCCAGGGCATGGGCGGGCGCGTCTGGCCTGGGTCCAGGCGCCTCCAACCCTGGAGGGCCCGACAGAAACGCGGCAGGCGGAGCGACCCCTTTCGGGAAAAGTCGGGGTGCGCCAAGATGTACGCGGCATATGTTTTCAGGACGGCGGCTCTCTCGAGCCCGATGCTCCAGGCGTAGTCGGCGTAGTTCATCAGCGCCAGGTCGACCTGAGCCGCGGTGTGCAGCGGCAGCTCGAAAAGGTCCACGAACGTCTGGAAGTCGTCGAGGGCGTCCTTGTAGTATGCCTGGGTCTCGGGCGCCACCGCGTTCCACTCCAGGAAGCCCCTCTCGTCCTCCCCCGCCATCGTGAACGGCCCAGAGGCCCGCAGACGGTGAGCAATCCTCTCCTCCTTCGTCGCCCCAACAAACGGCCTGCCCTTCAAAAAGCTCTTCTGCACGATCTTGGGGCTGGCAGCTGGGCGCTTGACGGACACCGCGCGGGGCAGGCGGGACACCTCCCGACTTGGCATCCCAGCGCCTCGACCCCTCATCGGAGGGGTTGAGCTCCGAAGGTATCCACCGATGCTCGAACCGCGACGCAGTGGCGACGGAGTAGGCAGCCTCTCTGCGGCAGCACAGCAGAAGGGGATAGGAGGAGCATCGCCCACGTCCGAGCGCGAGCACTGTGCCGAGGTTGTCCCCAAAACGTAGATGTCGGAGACCAAAGGAGGCCTGGGCCCTCGTGATATGACGAGATGTCATGTTCGAAGCCCTCCCCTCGATAATAGCGATGGGCTCCTTGACGTGAACCCTGGCCGAGACCACCTGCTTCCACTGGGGGCCCTGCAGAGCCTGTACGGGCACCTCTGTGAACTGCGGGTTGAGCTCCCAGGGGTCCTTGATGAGGTCCATGCTGGTGCTCTTGGGGGCCTTGACGGTCTCGATGTCGCTGAAGACGTCGAACGGCCCCTCCGAGGCCTCATAGCCTCCAGAACGGACTCCCAGAGCAGAACGGCGTGCCGAGATAGCCGAAGGCATGCGATATCTCCATCTCTCGCTGACTGACCCGATGCGCTTGGCAAGATCTGATGACAGTGTTGTCTGACACGTGGCCATACCCGTCAAGCACGCGTCGTAAGCGAAGACCGTCGGCGACCACTGAAGCCGAAGGTTGGCAGACATCAGCGGCAGCAGGCGACGGCACTGCTCGACTTCGCGGGCAGCCGAGGGCCAGAGACGGGCTCGCACGTGATAGCACTCTCTGACGAAATCATACAAACTCCTGAGGATCGAGAGCAGCTCCCTCTTCAGCATCAGATGATCAATGAGATGACCCACGTACCTCTCCACCTCCCTCCCCGTGACTCTAGGGCGCTGCTCTAGCCACAGTGAAGCTTGGCGGAGGCGCTCGGAGCGCTCGGGCCGTGAGAAAACTCGCCCAGACGCGCCGTCGATCAGACGGCCGAGGCTGGCGAAGACGTCAGTGGCCTCGACCACCTCGTGAATCTGCACGCCATGCTTCCTCCAGGCGTCGCAGATCTGGTGCATCAAAACATTGCATCTGACAGGGTCGGTGCCGATGACGTTGATGTTTTCGCAATAGGGGAGGAGGCAAGGGACCCCCCCGTCGAGCGGGGGCACCGGGCCGTGATCGGTCAGCACCCGCGGGAACCCGAGCCCCGAGGCAGAGCAGCAGACGTGCGCATTCGCACGCTGCCCAAGCCAGAAAGCCCAAGACCAGCCCATCGGAAGGACCCGCAGGAACGGCCAAACCCAGCCCCCCGAGGGGCCCTCGGGAGTGTCCACTGCCTCAACCCCCCATTGCGACAACGAAGCCTGCGACACCAGAGGCAGCGAGAAGAACAGTCCCAGCTCCTCCCTCAGGCCGAGAGCGTAGAAGTAGTTGCGCACGTCAGCCTGGGCGCAGAAAAGCTCGGTGTTGAAGCTGCCGTCCTCCTTACGATCATCAGGTAGCTGTAGGCGACCGTGCGCCGCCGATGTCCCCATGGCCAGCGGCGGCGGGTCGCGAAAACGTCGATTTGGCACTCTAGCGTCCCACACTAGACGCTGCGCTCCACTCTTCTTGGCCACGAAAAAGGGAGTGACTAAATCCTTCGGGCGGTACGTGAAACCCAGCATGTTAGCCTTCACCAGGTCGCCGATGAAAGTGTGGTATGCCACTGGGTCACGCTTCAAAACTTCATCCATGTGGGGGGTGACGGGCGGCTCGCTATCCAAGACGCGGGACCACTCGTCAGGAGTCTTCATCATGGCTTGCTCGTAGTCCAGCACGTAGCTCCTCCCGATCCCGTCGAGCACCGACTCAACAGGAGGTATGACCGCACCCACTTCTGGGATGTCGACTCGGGATCTGACGTACCTTACCACGGGACTCGGTGCCTCGTCCGCGGTGTAGGACAGGCTGGAGGCCAGGAGCTCCTTCGCGGCTCCACGGCGAGAAACGTGAGTGTCAGACTTCGGGGCCATTCTGACCTCGTTCAAAATGGTGGCGGTAGCAAGCCGCTGAGCCGCCGTGATGGGCCCACGCTGCTCGCACGGAGGATGGAGAGCGTTGAGGCCCGCAATGGCATCATTGGCACACTGCTCCGTCTGCCGCCTATGTGCCAGCCTTCGCCTCGTCGACGTAGACGCTGGCGCAGAAGTAGGCGGAGTCGGCTGAATGGAGGGCCGCGGGAACAGATCACGCTGGCGATCGTCCGCTGCACTCAGCCCAGGAGGGCGTCCCCTGTCACTACCACAGGCCTTGTGCACGTCGCGGGCCGGCCAGCCCCCGCGACTGGGAGCCGTCATGATCCCTGCCCGCCAGTACCGCTGGCGTCGGTCCTGTTGCCCCCCTTGCCGCGGCGCAGCTTCTGCTCCTCCTTCGCCTTGCGAGCCCCTTTGAGAATCGCTGCCCTGTCGCGCATGCCCGCGGCCACGTGGCGCTGCAGGTCGGGCGCGACGGCGGCGCCCTGGCGATGCGTGGCCCAGCCCATGAACTCATCGGCCGCGGAGTAGTCTGGGTTCGAGGGCGAGGCGGAGTGAGCATCCTCGATGACCTGGATCCTGCGCACGACGAGCTCGGCGCTCTGGAGCGCAGGGGCGTTGAGCTGGTCCACGGTCACGATTGCCTCCAGCACATGGCACAGCACCTCGTGTTCGTGAACTGAACGATCTCCATCAGGGATGCGAGCCGACCTCAGCCAGTTCGAGTGGTGAGTGACTGGCGTGAGCCCGGCATCCCGATACGACCTCAGCACCCAATCCGTAGTGCGAGGGCCCTGCAGCATGATGCCTCCCTCAGGCTCATCCACGATCTGCATGTCCACGGCCTCGCTGTAAGGGCGACGGCGCGCCCCCTGCTGGTTGAAACGCACAGGCAGCACGCGCAGGTCGTCCACGACGAAGGCATCCACGTCGGCTAGGGCCACCTGGCGCGCTCCGACGAAGCCCCCTCCATGAGGCACCAGCGCCAGCTCCCCGTGTACGACGGCACCCTGAGGGAGAGGATCAGGCATCTGCTCGCCGCGCCGCATCCCCTGGAAGTCCTCAATAGCCAGCCAAACTGTGCCAGCCACTGCGGGGGCGGCCGCGGCCCCAGCGCGGGGGACCCCTCCCACCACGCCAGCGCCTCGAGGCACGATGGCCCCCTGCGGTGCGGCCGCCGCGGGGGGAGCCGCCACGGGCGCCGCTGCGGCGGCAGGAACAGCGGCAGCAGGCGGCGCCACCCCCCCGATCAGGAGCGAGCCCACGCGGATCAGCTGCTGGACCTCGGCCGCCGTTGGCACCTGGCGGAAGCGGTAGACGTGGGCGGGGTTGGCCCCAGGGGGGGTGGCGCCCTGCGCTCCCGACCACCGCGCATCTCTGAGGTCGTCGGACGTCGTGTACTCGGCGTAGTGGTCCCCATCTGGCGAGAACGTGCTGACAAGACCTGGATCCCCGATCGAGACCCCTGTCACGAGCCTCTCATGATACACCGGCGCTCCAGGCAGGTCATACTGGAAGAGCACGTAGTCACCTACTCTCGCCATTGCGCCTCCTGATCAGCTGCAACTGCTCTCGCGCTCGATCTCCGACCCCTGTCGCCTCGGCGTCGACGCGGCCGCCCCGCCGCCAGAGTGCGCCGCCCAGCCCGAGCCCCGCAGAGGCTCCTGCCAGGTATCCCCAGCAGGCCGAGGGGATGTCGAGCCCGTCAGGGACGAGCTCCGCTCCTGCAGGCGGGCAGGAGAGATCCACCAGCGGCACGGGACACGCTGGGGTCGGGCGGGCCAGCGCTGGGCAGACCTGGACGGGGCAAGAGACGTTCGCGGGCGGGCACGCCAGCGAGACCGCGGGGCACTGGGGCACCGCCGAGATCAGGGATTGGCGCAGCGCCAGCAGCTCGAGAGCACGGATCCCTGCAGACTGGAAGGTCTCGATGAGGGCGGACTGCGCCCCCATCAGGGAAAACCACTCCTGGAAAAAACTTGAGCACAAGTACAACATACGGCACTGAACGCAGCAAGAGATCATTAATGTGCAAGCACAACGCATATATTTTCTGGGTTTTTTGTCTTCCCCCCCCACTTCCCATATTTTCCCATATTTTCTGGGAATCGCCGATCAATTGTGTCTGTGTGTTTTTTCTCCTCCTGACTCTAACCCTCCCGGCGGCGAGCCCGGGGGGGAAGCGAAAAGGGGCGGGCCTTCTCTCGACGACATGGGACGCACAAGGACATGCGAATGCGATATGTCCTCCCTGCAGGCGCGCGTCCGACCCGAACATCTACTATACCCATCTTGTAGTATATATTTCCCCTTGCGGTGTGGACAGAACGCGCTTCCACGACGCATACTATAAGATTGCTCGGTGCGCGCGTCGCCCCCGGGGGGGCGACGCACATATACCATAAAAATGTTGGGGTGACGCCGACTACACGTGGGAGTGGCCCTAGGCTAAAAGCGCCCTTGGTGCGCGGTTTCAAGGGCGCCCGTGGGGGCCCAACGCAATCGCGCAAGCCGGCGCTGCCGCGCCGCATCAACGACCGGCGGGGCGCCACTCGAAAGATTTGTTGTGCCAGCGGGCAATCGTGGACTTCCGCCAGTTAACTTAGAGCGCCCCGAATGGCACTTCGAAGCCGCTGCGAAAACAGACGCTGCCGGGGGCCACCGCGATGAGGTCTGGCACTGCTGGGCTGCATCGCGATGACGTCTAACCAGGCCTCGCGCCATGGCCAAAACCGGCCACATCCGAGAGCCTGGGATATGTTTGAATATCTTTGGATAAGTTATACTAATAGAGATCCCCGTTAGTTCGAATAACTATTCAAAGACGTTCAAAGCTATTCAGCGATATCCCACAATATTCAAACCAGACGTTGCGGGATTTGAGCTGGGATTCGGGACTGGTCCTGGGCCAGAAAACGCGCCGTCTGGTCGACCGGTTCCCCATCGGATAACCAATGCAATATGTAGGGTGCGACGAGTATGCGTTGCTGTCGATTGCAAGGGGTGTGGGCCCAAACCTGGCGCGCTCAGATGCGAGCGTAATCACGCGATGCGGGTGCCGAAGGGAGGCCAAGCTCATCCCACAAGAAACATCACCCGACCCCCTTTGGGCCAGCACCAAAGGTCACCCCGGCGAAGGGTGATTCTCTGAAGGCGCGGAGGTCCCCCGGCCTTCCAAGACGTTGGCTGAGCCTTCCCCGAAGGCACAGGAAACCTCTCAGAAGTCTGGAGCACAGCGCGGGAGGGAGGAGGAGGAGGAGGAGGAGGAGGAGGAGGAGGAGGATGAGGAGGAGGGAGGAGGAGGAGGAGGAGGAGGAGGAGGAGGAGGAGGAGGAGGAGGAGGGGGAGGGAGGGGAGGTGGAGGAGGGCGAAGGGGGAGGAGGGGGGAGGGAGGAGCAGGAGGAGGAGGAGGAGGGCGAGGAGGAGGAGGAGGACGACGGCGAGGGGGAGGAGGAAGAGGACGAGGATGAGGATGAAGAGGACGCCTTCTGAGCTGGCCTGTTCCTCCTCACTTCCCCCCCCCCTTCGCCTCCGCCGAGCCTTGGCCTCCCGGGGGGCTGGAGGCTGCTGGCACATCGAACGCGGCACGGGGGCCCAGGCCGAGGATCTACGGACCCGGGTTGGTCAAAGACGCAGGTCAGTCAGGCCTTGGCAGCAAGGCCTTGCACGATGGGTTTGTTTTCCACCACCACCACCACCATAAGTTGGGGGAGGAGGGGGGCCCTCCTCCTCCTCCTCCTGCTCCTCCTCCTCCTCCTGCTCCTCCTGCTCCTCCTGCTCCTCCTGCTCCTGCTCCTCCTCCTCCTCCTCCTCCTCCTCCTCCTCCACCTCCCCTCCCCCTCCAACTTCTGGTGGTGGTGGTGGTGGTGGAAAACACGCCAATCATTGCAGGTGCCTGCACCCAGGCCAGGGCCCATGCAGCCCTCGCCCTGCAGGATCCTGCAAGATCTGGCGCTCTGCCTGGACTCCCGTCCCCTGAGCCCGGACCCTGCCCGCCCGACGACGACGACGTCGACGACGACGACGACGACGAGACCGAGGACGAGGACGAGGACGAGGACGAGGACAAGACCGAAGACGACGACGACGACGACGACGACGACGACGACGACGACGACGACGACGACGACGAGCGACGACGACGACGACGACGCCGCCCCCCGGGGAGCCGTGCTGCTGGCGCCGCCCTCGCCGAGGAGGGCGCCGAGGCCGTCGGCGGCGGACTGCAGCGCCGCCCTGGCTGGCGCGCCCGGCGGGCGCTCGCCGCTGGCGCGGGCGACGGCCCCTCGGCGCCGAGGGCCGCCGCCGCGGCACGGCGGCGCAGTGAGACGAAGCCAGGACGAGGAAAAATCAGAGGAGGAGGAGCAGGAGGAGGAGGAGGAGGAGGAGCAGGAGCAGGAGCAGGAGGAGGAGGTAGAGCAGGAGCAGGAGCAGGAGGAGGAGGAGGAGGAGGAGGAGCAGGAGCAGGAGGAGGAGGAGGTAAGGATTGATCGAGCGTCTCTGAGATCCGGTGGTTCTGGATGTCTCGGGCGCCCCGGCCTTCTCAGAGCGTTGCGGAACGCTCTCTGAGCGGTCTGGGGCGCTCTGGAACGGATGTCTCCTCGCCCTGGCCGTGTCCGACGCGGTTGCACCAGGGGCGTCGTCGTCCACGGCGGCGGTGGCCGAGGATTCCGAAGACTTCCGGCAGGAGGGCGCCAGCCATACTCGTGGGTCCGCAGTGCCGGCGGTCGCGGGCGAGTTTTGGGTAGGGCACGTCCCCCCTACAGGCGGATCCCAGAAGACAGGTCGAACATACTCAGCAGAGAAAGAAAGCAACAGTAAGTAGTAAAACAACAGTCGCAAAACATCCTCCCCCGACGATTGTTCGACCACTGTTCGCCTGCACGTGCCCGGCTCAAGACGAGCCCGAGTGCCCCGCGGGCCGCACCCGCGCGAGGGCAGGCGGGGCAGCGGGAGGGCGGCCGGAGAGGAGGCCTAACCCGCCTTGACCTCCTAACGCTCCTAACCCGCCTAACCCTCCTAACGCTCCTCCTCCTCCTCCTCATCCGCCTCCTCCTCCAAGCCCTACCCCCCCTAACCATCCTAACAATCCTTACCCTCCTAGCGCTCCTAACCCTCATAGCCCTCCAAACCATCCTAACCCGCATTGCCCGCGGGGGCCCGCGGCGGGCGGCGGCAGCGCGGCGCCGCCAGCCGAGCAGCTTCTTTTGGGGGGCGGAGGCCTCGGGGCGACGTCCGTGCGGGCTGCGGCACCTCGAAGGGCAGGCCGTCTTGTGAGGGCCACAGGGCTTACAGTCGGGGCGTCGACCTGAGGAACCCGAAATAGGGAACGAGGCCCCTTTTTTCCTGAAGTTAAACTTCGATTTCCTGTCGAAAACCTAAGGGAAGCCTGAGGCAAGCTGTGAAACACTTAAGGAACGCGGAGCCCCTCCCCAACGAAGAGGGTTCCTTCTTCAGGGCCCCGACTGTAGGGCTCATATGGGGGGTCGCGCGGGGTGGAAGGCCCCGCCACGCCCCCCCGCCGCGTCGGCGGCCCCTGGTGCGTCTCGGGCGGCCTGGCCGACGGCCACAAGGCAAGACCCCGCCTGGCAAGCTGGAGCACGGCAAGCGGAACGCCATTGGAGTCCGCCCGACGGCAAGCTCGAGCAGGTATACGAGACCTATGTTGCATCACAGCAGCAATTCGACCCCTGACTTTCGTCCTGGGCTCGGTTTAGTGAAGTGATGAATTTCGTGGTCCGTACGTGGGAACAAAAACATTTTTGTCCCCAATCTGGGGCCCCTGGGGCCTCCATGGGCCCTGGGGCCCAAAATTAGTGACGTGATGGTTTTCGGGCCTCGGAAGTTACTGCAAGCTGACGGGGGAGATCGGGCCCCTCATCGACAGCACCATGGTCGTCGAGGTGCTCATGAAGCAGGATCGGATCCAGGCGACGACCTCGATTCAGCCCGAGGCACTCCAGGGAAACAGGCCAGACCAGGTCCAGCTGCAGACCCAGCTGTTTGCTATGAGCCTGCAGCAAGCGCCGAAGGTGGCTGTCCTGCAGACGACGATGCTCACCCACTGCGACAAGCAGTTCATCGGCAACCTGTGCGAGAAGGCCGGTCTGATACAATACGCCCTGGAAATCACCAGGACTCTACTGGCGTGAAGCGCAACGCCCTGCACACGCACCAAATGACGCTCGCATTCCACGGGCGCTTCTTCGGCACGATGCCCCCCGAGACGGGTTGGACTGCATTTGCGAGCTCCTGCGGCACAACCGGCAGAACTTGCAGGTCATTGTGCAGGTCGCCATCAAAGACCACGAGCAGATGGGGGGCGTCGGCCCCGCCGGAGTAGGGGTCCGCTTGTTCGCGTCGTGGGCGCATATACGAAGTGTCTCCCCATGAGCTCACGAAAGTATGTGCCTGCTTGCTGCTCGCGACGGGCACCAACAGGTAATACAGCCGATGCCTCTATAAGATACTCCCCCCCGCGGGCACCACAGTGCTCATTCCCGAGCCCGTCGTTGAGGCCCACTCCAATGACAGGGATAGTGCAGGAGGGGATGGTGCTGATGATTCGATCCAGCCAGTCAATCAGAGCCTTGGACGTTTTATAATACACGTGCATAGCTTTGACCGATGTTGGCCTGGCTGGGTAATATCCTCCAGTCGCTGTGAAATCCCATGTTCTCGATGATACTCTCGCTGCTGACCCCCTTCCAGCCAGATGCGATGGGGGTACCTGTGCTCTGCGCAAGTGTTTGTATCGAGTCTTGGAACCAGCAGGAATCAGCACGCCCGTGGATTTGGTCGTCATGGAGCCCGCGGACCACCCCGCATCCATCCGCCATCGGTTGCCACTCCGAGACTGCTCCATCGTTTCTTTTCGTCTTCCGTTGGCTGCCCACGAGCGTGATCGCATCAAACTTGGAACATTCTAGCTCCATCTCCTCGAGGCGATCCCCCCCGTGACTGCCGGGTTGTAGCGCGTCGTGCGCTACAACGCGCGCCGCGCTGGTTCATTGCGGGGTCGTGCTTCCGCTCTCCACACGCGGAACGCAGCGCTGCCCGAAGTCCGCCCGCCGCCCCCGTCGGACAGTGGCCGCCCGAGGCCTTCTTCGACTGCGGATGCCTGCAGGACGCGGGGTAATCGGATGGAGCGGCGCCTGTCGCCAAACCTGCGCTCGTGCCACATGGGCCATCAGCGTCAGCATCGGCATCGGCATCAGCAGCAGCAGCAGCATCATCATCATTTCCCTCCCCCTACCTACGGAGAGTAAAAGGAGTGAGAGGAGGAGGAGGAGGAGGAGCTGGAGGAGGAGGAGGAGCTGGAGGAGGAGGAGGAGGAGGAGGAGGAGGAGGAGGGGGCTAATGAGGAACAAGAGATCCGGGATGATGAGCAGCATAATGAGGAAGAGTGAGGAAGAGGAGGGGAACGAGGAGAAAGAGGAGGGCGCCGGAAAAAGGCAACAGCCAAATATTCCGAAGTGTTGGAGGCCGAACATTTCGAAATCCTGTAGGACAGCCACACAAAGACTTCCACCAATAATGCAGGATTCCCCTTCGGACATTTCCCTTGTTTTCCACTAGGTTTGTTTTGGTTGCCGCTTGTTTGTTTTCGCGGCATTTCCAAAGGTTGCACTGAAATGTCGGCCTCCAGCACTTCAGGTTCTTTGGTTGTTTTGGTGTCTGTTTTAGTTCAGTACGTTTTCCGACGCCATCCTCCACATTCCCCTCCTCCTCCTCACCCCTCCTATTCCTGCTCCTCCTCCTCCCCCTCCTCCTCTTCCCTCTCCTCCTCAAAATATCCCTCCCCTTCCTCCTCACTCATCTCAGTCATCTCAGTCATCTCACTCCTCGTAAGGAGAAGCAAGAAGTCATGATGATAATGATGAACATGAAGAGAAGGACGATCGGATGGTTCCTTTCGAGGGTTCCAAGCCTTCCCCTTCAAACTATTTACGGCGTTCTTCCACTCGGACGGTTTTCCCTGGGATTGTTATTTTGCTGTTACTTGTTGGTTGCTCAAAATGATGTTCCTAAAGGATCTGCATCCAGAACTTCAGTGTCTTGGTTGTGGTTGCTGTTACTTTAGTTGTATTTGCATTCAAATGCCATCCTCCACCTCCACCTCCTCCTCCTCCTACTCCTCCCCCTTCTCCTCCTCCTCCTCCTCCTCCTCCTCCTCCTCCTCCTCCCCTCCTCCTCACTCCTCCTCCTCCTCCTCCTCCTGCTCCTCCTCCTCCCCCTCCTTCTCTTCCTCATCCTCACCTTACCCCTGGCACTCCTAGTAAGGAGCAGGAGGAGGAGGAGGAGGAGGAGGGCAGTGATGATGGTGAGGATGGAGAGGATGACGAGGAAAGGGTCCCGCTCGAGCCGAACGCCTTCCTCATCAAACCCTTTCCGGCGTTCTTCCCTTCGAGCGTCTGTCCCTGACATCTGTCGTGTGTCTGTTCTTGGTGGTTTCCCAAAACGGTTGTCTTGGTGTTCCTCTTATTTGGGTCCGTGTGTTGTTTGTTTTCCCATGCCAATGCTCCTCCTCCTTCTCCTCCTCCTCCTCCTCCTCCTCCTCCTCCCCCTCCTCCTCTTTCTCCTCCTCATCCTCGTCTTTGCCTTACCCCTATCACTCCTCGTAAGGGGGAAGGCGTAAAGGATGATGATTAGGACGAAGATGCTGACGAGGAGATGGTTGAGCCCGGGAGTCCCACGCCTTCCCGTTCATACCCTTTACGGCGGTATTGCTAGTGTTTGAATGCAATGTCACGTGCATACTTCAGTGTTTTCGTTTGTATCGGCTTGTGCTTTGGTTTTCTTGGCTTTCCAGCGCCATCCTCCACCTCCTCCTCCTCCTCCTCCACCTCCACCTCTCATCCTCCTTCTCCTCCTCTATTCCTCCCTCCTCTTGCTCCACCTTCTCCTCGTCCCCTCCTCCTCCTCCTGCTCCTCCTCCTTCTCCTCCTCCTCCTCCTCCTCCTCCTCCTCCTTTTGCTCCTCCTTCTCCCCCTCCTCCTCCTCCTCCTCCTCCTCCTCCTCCTCCTCCTCCGCCTACTCCTCCTCCAACTCCTCGCAATCAAGATGAGGGAAGGGATGAACATTATGCTAACGGAGTTCCCCACATAAAGAGATTAACGGTTTCGTGGGACCCATTTTCTTGATGCCCTCCTCGCTTTGGCGGGGCCCCGCTGGAAGGGGGGAGGGCTACGAAACCTGGCGAAGAGTAATGCTTTCCGCGACCCTCCTCGTTCAAGCGCGGCCTCTCTGGAGGGGCCTCCCTGGAGGGGTGGGAGGGGCACGAAACCATGTAGTATGGTTTCGGATACCCTCCTCGCTCAGGCGGGGCCTCCCTGGAGGGGTGGGAGGGGCACGAAACCATGTAAATAGTATGGTTTTCCGATACCCTCCTCGCTCAGGCGGGGCCTCCCTGGAGGGGTGGGAGGGGCACGAAACCATGTAAATAGTATGGTATTCCGATACCCTCCTCGCTCAGGCGGGGCCTCCCTGGAGGGGTGGGAGGGGCACGAAACCATGTAAATAGTATGGTTTTCGGATACCCTCCTCGCTCAGGCGGGGCCTCCCTGGAGGGGTGGGAGGGGCACGAAACCATGTAAATAGTATGGTTGTCCGATACCCTCCTCGCTCAGGCGGGCCTCCCTGGAGGGGTGGGAGGGGCACGAAACCATGTAAATAGTATGGTTTTCGGATACCCTCCTCGCTCAGGCGGGGCCTCCCTGGAGGTGTGGGAGGGGCACGAAACCATGTAAATAGTATGGTTTTGCCTCCCTGGAGAGGTGGGATGGGGCACGAAACCATGTAAATAGTATGGTTTTCGGATACCCTCCTCGCTCAGGCGGGGCCTCCCTGCAGGGGTGGGAGGGGCACGACACCATGTAAATAGTATGGTGTTCGGATACCTTCCTCGCTCAGGCGGGGCCTCCCTGGAGAGGTGGGAGGGGCACGAAACCAGGTAAACAGTATGGTTTTCCGATACCCTCCTCGCTCAGGCGGGGCCTCCCTGGAGGTGTGGGAGGGGCACGAAACCATGTAAATAGTATGGTTTCTGATACCCTCCTCGCTCAGGCGGGGCCTCCCTGGAAGGGTGGGAGGGGCACGAAACCATGGAAATAATATGGTTTTCCGATACCCTCCTCGTAGGTATGGTATGGTACGGTATGGTATGATATGGTATGGTATGGTACTGGAGGTATGGTATGGTATGGTACGGTGTGGCATTGGTGTGATTTGGTATGGTATGCTATGGTACGCCATGGTATGGTATGGTACGGTATGGTACGTATGGTGTGGTATGGTATGGTATGGTATGGTATGGTATGTGTGGTAGGAACTATGGTATGGTATGGTGTGTGTGGTAGGAATAATATTGTGCTGTATGGAAGATGGAGCGGGAGGTGGGTGGGAAGGAGAGGGTGTTCTGGGAAAACAAGACCCCACTCAGGATGTGGGGACATAGTAGGGTTTTCCGATACCCTCCTCGCTCAGGCTGGGCCTTCCTGGAGGGGTGGGAGGGGCACGAAACCATGTAAACAATATGGTTTTCCGATACCCTCCTCGCTCATGCGGGGCCTCCCTCCCTGGAGGTGTGGGAGGGGCACGAAACCATGTAAATATGGTTTTCCGATACCCTCCTCGCTCAGGCGGGGCCTCCCTGGAGGGGTGGGAGGGGCACGAAACCATGTAAATAGTATGGTTTTCCGATACCCTCCTCGCTCAGGCGGGGCCTCCCTGGAGAGGTGGGAGGGGCACGAAACCATGTAAATAGTATGGTTTTCGGATACCCTCCTCGCTCAGGCGGGGCCTCCCTGGAGGTTGGGAGGGGCACGAAACCATGTAAATAGTATGGTGTTCCGATACCCTCCTCGCTCAGGCGGGGCCTCCCTGGAGGGGTGGGAGGGGCACGAAACCATGTAAATAGTATGGTTTTCCGATACCTCCTCGCTCAGGCGGGGCCTCCCTGGAGGGTGGGAGGGGCACGAAACCATGGAGGGGTTGGAGGGGCACGGAACCTGATAAATAGCATTGCTTTCGAATAGCGTCCTCGCTCAGGCGGGGCCTCCCTGGAGGGGTGGGAGGGGCACGAAACCATGTAAATAGTATGGTATTCCGATACCCTCCTCGCTCAGGCGGGGCCTCCCTGGAGGGGTGGGAGGGGCACGAAACCATGTAAATAGTATGGTATTCCGATACCCTCCTCGCTCAGGCGGGGCCTCCCTGGAGGGGTGGGAGGGGCACGAAACCATGTAAGTAGTATGGTTTTCGGTATGGAGTGGTATGGAATGGTATGGTAGGTATGGTATGGTACGGTATGGTATGGTATGGTATGGTACTGGAGGTATGGTATGGTATGGTACTGTGTGGCATTGGTGTGATATGGTATGGTATGCTATGGTACGCCATGGTATGGTATGGTACGATATGGTACGTATGGTGTGGTATGGTATGGTATGGTGTGGTATGGTATGTGTGGTAGGAACTATGGTATGGTATGGTGTGTGTGGTAGGCATAATACTGTGCTGTATGGAAGATGGAGCGGGAGGTGGGTGGGAAGGAGAGGGTGTTCTGGGAAAACAAGAACCCCACTCAGGATGTGGGGAATGAGGATGAAGAGGAGGATGAGGAGATGGCTCTGCGCGGGAGTCCCACGCCTTCCCCTTCAAACCCTTGACAACGTTCTGAGAGATCTTCAAACTGCGGGGTCCGAAACCGAGGCAAAACAATATTTTGAAGTGCGTGCAAAAAGGATTCCGCTAGTTACTTGAACGGCACAGCCCCAACTCAGAGACAACGTGTTGTTTTTGGGGAGGTCGTGCTGCTGTCGTCGTCATGATCAGTGTCGTCATCGTCTTGTTTCAATCCTCGATCGTGATCGTCGTCGGTATCACAGTCGGTAATCGTCGTCTGAAGATGTTCTTATTGGCCGCGGCCGTCGGTAGTCGCTGGCGGAGGTCCGCGGGGGAGGGAGATCGAGGACGTCTAGTGTGAAGGATTTACGTATGTAGTTCGAGGGCGTTCTAGAGTGGGGGGAGAAGTGGGAAGAGGAGTAAGATGAGGAGAAGGGCGGAGGAACACGTGGTGGGCAGAATCCGACGATCCTCCAGCGTGTGTGAGATTATTTTCCGCTTGAATCGTCGTCGTCGCCGCTGGTGTCGCGTCCTTGCAGTCAGTCCCGAGGAAACTAAGGAACAAACAAATTTAAGGACGTCGTAGTCAAGTCGAAGGGAAGTCCTTCCCTTTGACGCCTCCCCTGCGGGGGGTGGGTCCGGGAGGGGAGGGGTCTCTGGAGGGGGGGGCAGTGAGAGGGGTCTGGGGTCAGAACACCATCCCCCGGGGGGGTGCCAGAGCTCGCAAAAGCCCTAAGACGGGCCAAGAGTGCCCCAGGGGTTCCCAAGACGGTCGAAGAGGGCCACAGATCACCGAACGATCGGTCCAACACGCCCAAGATAGCCTCCAGACGGCAGAAGTGGCCTCCAAGACGCCCCCCGCCCAAGAGGCTGCCAAGAGACCACCAAGAGGCCTCAAGATGATGCCCGAGGCACTCAAGACGCTCAAAGAAGGCCCTGGGCTCGCCAAGATGCCCCGTCTCCTCCTCCTCCTCCCCCTCCTCCTCCTCCTTGTCCACTGTCTTTTCCCCCTTCCTCTTCGCCTTCCTCCTCCTCCTCCTTCTTCTCCTCCTCCTTCTCCTCCACCATCCTCCCCCCCTCGGGGTATCGGACGGCTTCCCCCGCCAATTGATCTTCTGCAAGCACCCTCACTTCCCTGAACACGACAACTCTACTGGGCATCGTTTCTGGATGCACTGGAGGGGATATGCGAAGCTTCAACAATGATACTAATCATGGTCATAGCACGAATCCTAACAATACAAATCATGGAAACATTAATACTAGGAGCAGAATCAGACGACTACTGCTAACCACTTAAACATAATAATCAGACAACATAAACGAGGGAACGTGAAATAATTGGGCATGTCATGCCCACGGCGGCCGTGATGTCCACACACACACACACACGCTGGCCCGTACACGCCCTCTTGAACGCCGTTGACGCAAGCTCCCCCCGCCCCTAAGTAGAGGAAATAACAACTGCACATAAGCTTTCGACGGTCCGCACGGACTTCTTCAGGCGAGCGCGTTCCGCTACCTGCAGAGCAGCTGCTTGCAAGTGGCCTGGATCCGCCGCGGGGAATATGCGATATGAATTACATCGAGGCAGACATGCGCTGGCGTTTTTTGTCGGACAGTTGTGAAGCGGCATTTCGCGAGCAGCGGAACGGGCTCGGCGACTCTTGGATCTGCGCTGGACCCCCTCCCTGGCGAGCGCAGCGCGCCGTGGGCGGCGCTGGAGGCGCCGCCGGGGGGGGGGGGGGGGGGCAACGCAAATCCAAGCAATACGCGCGGACCCCAGATGTTTTGAAGGGGCCCCAGGACACACAAATAAATACACACAAATAAAAAGGTCCCCCATATTTTCTCATATTTTTACGTTTTTTGTCTTCCCCCCCACTTCCCATATTTTTGCATATTTTCCTGGGAGTCGACGATTAATTGTGTCTGTGTGTTTCTTTCCCTCCTGATGTTTGTTTATGCCGTACCCGTGGGTCGGAAGAAATGGGAAGACACATGAAGGAAGGGAGGCGTTGGAAACGGATTGGGTCTCCATCCGCCCCCCGAAGGGCGGACGAAAAAAAGGGAAGACCACTCAGCCCTTGAAGTAGGAAGGCGGCTATATAGTAGATTGAGACCTTATCCGAACGACAACGATGACGACAACGACGACGACGCTTGGTCGTCGTCGTCGTCGTCGTCGTCGTGGTCGAGGTCGTGGTCGTCGTCGTCGTCGTCATCGTCGTGGTAGTTACAGTCGTCGTCGTCGTCGTTGTCGTGGTGGCCGGCTCACTTTCAACGACGGATGGGCACTCGTGCTCTTCGACACCCCTGCACGCTGTTTTTGTTGGTCGGCGGCTCCAAGGCAACGGTCAAGGAGCGAAAGCGGCGTCCGGGTGGCGGTACGGGGCGAATTTGCAAGCAAAGCCGCCAGTGTCGGCGGACAAAGCTCGCACCCGCAAGACAAACTCGCAGTTCCTGCACGCTGTACGCGGCGTCTGGTGCTGCGCGTCGTCGTCGTCGTCGTCGTCGTCGACGTCGTCCCGCGGCCAGGCACGGCTCCGCGATGTTGAAAGCCAGGCCGCCGGACCACGCGCACAGCTCCTCCCGCGCCCGCCCGGGGCGGCGGCAGGCGCGCCCTCTCCACCCACCGTGGCTGCTGCTCCTGCTGTGTTTCCTGGTGCTCCTTTTGTGCTCCTGGTGCTGGTCGTCCTCCTCGTCATCCTCCTGCTCCTGCTCCTGCTCCTGCTCCTCCCTCCTCCTCCTCCTCCTCCTCCTCCTCCTCTCCTCCTCCTCCTCTCCTCCTCCTCCTCCTCCTCTTCCCCCTCCTCCTCCGCCTCCTCCTCCTCATCCGCCTCCTCCTCCTCCTCTGCCCCTCCTCCTCCGCCTCCTCCTCCTCCTGCTCCTCCTCGTTTTTCCATCCCGTTTCCCCGAGGCGCACCCTTACCTCGTTGCTCCTGCTCCGTCCTCACGTCCACAAGGGGTCCAGAGTCCGAGGGGGTCCCTGGGGAAACCAGTCGGCGCCCGCGCGCGCTGGAATGCTCACCCACCTCCTGCTCAACTCGCAGCGGCGCTGCCGCCGCCTTCTCGGCCTTCTTCTCCTCCTCCTCCTCCTCCTCCTCCTCCTCCTCCTCCTCCTCCTTCTCCTACTCCTCGGCCTCTACCGGCTCCTCTCTCCTCCTCATGCTCCTTCTCCTCCTGCTCATCCTCCTGCTTCTCCTCCTCCACCTCCTTCTCTGCAGGACTGTCTAGAGAACCCCCCCTGGATATCTCAGGATGCTGCCACGAGGCCGCACCATCGCCCAGCAGGTCCCTCGAACAGCCGCCAGGTTCTCAAATGATCCAATATGTGGTCGCCGCGGCAAGATCGGGGAGACGTAAGACTCGGGTTCGGGGGACTCGGGCCAGTCTGACGGGGTTCTCGTGAAAAATGATGAGACCAAGCCTGAAACTTGACGCGAGTTCTTGTTGCAGATATTTCACGAACACTGGACCCTTAAACTTCACGGCGTGCCCGTCGAAGAGCATCGGCTGACCCAAGTTCCGGCGCACTCGAGTCCTGCGTCTCCCCGACGTCGTGGTGAATTATGACATCCCAGAGATCCGATGTCGTGATTTTGCTCCATGCGGGCACCCTGGAAGTCTCGACACCCATTCCCCGAGACCGGCTTCTCATCCCGAGTCGCTTCTTGACGGGCCCCGAGGCCCGGCGAGGACCCCTGGGGGCCGAACCTTGCGAAAAAACCCGCCTTGATATTTTGTTCCACGCGTTGGCTCTCGTCGCTCCCCGATCCGCGGCCGCCCGGGGCCCGGGGCTGCGGCGCCCCTGGCGGGCGCCAGGACCTCGCCCTCCTCCGCAGGAAGGCCGCGCGCCGCGCGCCCCAGCCTTCGGTCGGGCACGTCCTCCCACAGGCGGGCCCGGGAAGGGAAACTCTGAATGGAGGGCAGAAAAGATCCACCCCGACAATGACCACCCCGGCACGCGAAGCCGTTTAGCAAACGCACCCAAAGAAGGAATCAACCAGGACAGGGCCGTTTAGTAAACGCCTGGAGCCGTTTTTAGTAAACGCCGATTGTCTGGTCTGGGCGGTTGTTCCTCCCTTGACTAAAAGCAGCACCACAAGACTCAAACACAGCCAAGACTAGCCGAAAGACATCGCCCCCAGACTCCGTTCACTGTGTTTTTTTCGGTTTCGTGCGTGGTTTTTTTTTCGCCAAATGATCAAGGATGCTCCCCGATGGTCCTCGCCGAAGGAAAAATGCACAGGTCCGAGCGATGCCAAGTTTTGTCACAACTTTTGGAGCGCTCCTCCTGCCGAGGGACAGGCCCGACTTGACCCTAGCTCGGTCGAGCCGGGGGCCCTCCTCCGCGGGGGCGCTGCGAGGCCCCGGGTCTGCTCGCGCGGCGGGCGCCCCTCCGGCCAGCAACTGCCCGAGTTCCGGCGCACCCGTCGCCGCCCCTCCCCCTGGCGCAACGACTACGACGACGACGACCCCCCTCCTCCTCCTCCTCCTCCTCCTCCTCCTCCTCCTCCTCCTCCTCGGCCTCCCCCTGGGGCCGTACGTTTCCCCGGCAAAAGAGGCGCGTCGCGGTCGAAAACCACAGCGTGCGTTGAGCGGTGGCGAGCTGCGTCTGCCTGGGTGGCTCGCGAAGAGGGAGGCACCGAACAGCCCCAACACCACGCCGCGCCACACTTCCTCCTCCTCCTCCTCCTCCGAGCCTGCCCATCCTCCTCCTCCCCCACCGCCCCTCCTCCTCTTCCTCCTCCTCCTCGTTCTCCTCCTCCTCGTTCTCCTCCTCCTCGTTCTCCTCCTTCCCTCCCTCCTCCTCCTCCTCCTCCTCCTCCGTCCCTCCTCCACCTCCTCCACCTCCCCCCCCTCCTCCCCGCCAAGGCGGACGCCCCCCCCCCCCACCCTCTCCCATCGCGCCTCCAGGGCCGCCAGCCGCTCAGAGGACTGGTACCCCAGCGTGACGCCGGAGATGTAAGGCACGGAGCCAGCCTCGCGCCCAGCGCTGGGGGCGGGGCACAGGCGGCGGCCCAGCGACCGACGGAGGCTCATGTTGCATCTTCGGGGGCCTCCTCCTCGTCCTCCTCCTCCTCCTCCTCCTCCTCCTCCTCTTCCTCCCCCTCCTCCTCTTCCTCCTCCTCCTCCTCCTCTCCCTCCTCCTCCTCCTCCTCCTCCTCCTCCTCCTCCTCCTCCTCCTCCTCCTCCTCCTCATGCTCCTCCTCCTCCTCCTCCTCCTCCTCCTCCTCCCCCTCCTCCTCCCCCGCTCCTTTTCCTCCTCATGCTCCTACTTCTCCTCCTCAAGACGCTCAAAAAGAAGGCCCTGGGCGCCAAGATGCCCCTCTTTCCTCCTCCTCCTCCTCCTCCTCCTCCTCCTCCTCCTCCTCCTCCTCCTCTGTAGCCACTTTGGCTAGAGCCACTTTGTTCAACGGAGCAGGCACCTCTGCCTGACCTCGCGCGCCCCTATAGGTCCCCAGCACGTCCACGCGGGCCGACGCCATGGCCCCTGCGGCCTGAGGACGGAGTCCACGGAGACCCGCAAGACAGGGTAGAACATGTGAATGGTGCCGAGGCGAAGCTCATCGTGCGGGCGGCCTGCGGAGCTCCGCGGGCGCAATTCTGCACCTCGACGGCGTCCGATCCGTTGGTCGAGTGGCTCCTCCAGATCGCGCGCGCTCCACGGCGAGAGCACCGCGGCGCGAAGAGGAGGTGACGCCGCGGCACAGGAGATGAGGAGCATGCAGGGCGCTTCCGATGCGCCGCAGCCCCAACGGCAGGGGTCCCCGTGCTTCTGCACCGCAGAGGTGGAGACGGACCACTAATGCTGCAGGTCGGCGGTGGGAGCAGCCCTCCCCGCTGGCCACGACCCCGCGGCCCTCGCACCCTGCGCGCTCGGCTCCCCTCCTCGGTGCCGCCCTGGAGCCCAGAGCCCTCGGGACAGCGCGGGAGCGCAAGGCGCTGCTGCAGACCCGCAGACGCGCGGGAGGCCCGCGGCCGACGGGCTGGGGCCCGCTGCACTGGGATGACCGTGGGGGTTCCTAAGTGGATAGGGGGGTTACAAGTGGATGCCAAGGTGGGTTATATCTGGCCCAACCTGGCTTATCAGTGGGTTACAAGTGCCCTAAGTAGCTTAGGAGGGGTCGATAATACTCGGCTAAGTGGGCGTAGCCCACCTAGCCCAGATCGTTAACCCCCCCAAGCTACTTAGGGCACTTGTAACCCACTTATAAGCCAGGTTGGGCCAGATATAACCCACCTTGGCATCCACTTGTAACCCCCTATCCACTTAGGAACCCCCACGGTCATCCCAATGGGGCCCGCTGGGCGTGCATGTGCAGGACCGGTGCGCCCCTTCGAGCGGCCCCGCCGTCGAGGACCGAGCTCGCGTCCAGCAGGTGCGCGGCACGGCCGAGGTGCAGGGCTTCGGCGTCGCCTGCGGCGGCGACGTCGTCGGCGGCCTCGGAGGCGGCCGATGCATCCAGCGCGGCGTTCGAGGAGAGGAGCGGCCTCGGGTACTCCAGATTTCGTAATAAAAGGGAGGGGGTCTGGACCCTCCAAGACAAGCCATTTCAGACCTCCCCCGTGGGAGAACCCTCCAAAACCTCGTCCCCAGACCCCCCAGGCCCGCCAAGATAGCCTGGAAGAGACCCCCCCCCCGAAAGGAGACCCCCCTCCCTTTACTACGAAATCTGGGGTGCTTCTGCGACGGAGCGGAACTGGAGGACCCGCTCCAGGAGACGCACGGCCTCGAGGGCCTCTGCCGCACGGGCCTGGAGGACGAGGCCGAGGCAGGGGACGGCGCGAAGCAGCAGGAGATCGAGGCCGAGCGCGCGGTGAAGAAGAGCAGCCTCGCGTGCCTCTGCTTCACCCAGGCGCCGTAGGAGGGCAAGCACGGCCTCGAGAAGTCCTGCGTCGCTCTGCGGAACACCCTGCGGCAGGTGGCGCAAGAGGGTCGCGCTCGATGACGGCGACCAGGAGAATATGTAGAGAAGACGGTGCACGACACCTTCGACTGGCTTCAGCACGGACCGACCGACCCAGCGTCTGTATATGCCTACCACGGCATGTTCTTTCTTCTTCGAGCCCAGCGATGCTCTAATATAACACAAGCAATGTTCTTAGAACATAAGCCCGCTGTGTTCAACCCAGGCAGACTCGGCCAGAAATGTTCAAAATGTCCAGAAAGGTTCTTGGAGCATTCGTTGGTGGGCCTATCGGCGAGCCAGGACGCTTCGCCACTGCTCGACTGGCTGGGTAAGCACCAACTTGTCCACGAGGCAGACTTCGACGGCATGCGACACAGCCCGGAGGCAATGGCCGCTCCCCTCGTGCTCCGCGGCGAGCCCCAGCCCGGCGAGGGCGCTGGCCAGGAGGAGGCGGAGTCCCTCGGCGACTCCGCAGACGGCGCCCTGGCCGAGGCGGAGGCGGCCCTCCGCGAGCAGGAGCTCCGCTCGGCGAAGATCGACAAACCCGAGCCACCGTAGTGATAGGCTTCCGGATTCGGCGCAAAACTTAAGGAAAGAGAGCTGTGCATACGCCCTCCGACCTTGGCCAAGACGGTATATGCACCGATCCTGGGTCAAGGATGGGCCTTGCAAGGATAGGTGCATTTGCATAGTTCTCTTCGCCCCCCAAAAAAACACGGCCCAAATTCAGAACATTCGGTTTTCGCATGTAATCAACCGGTTTGTGCGTTTCCTAAATGCCGCTTTGTCTTGTATTGCTCGGCAGCACGAATGCACAAAACATCGCCCTCCGTTTCAATCAATCTCGCTGCTCTTTTGAAGAGAACTTATCCGGATTCGGGAGCGGCCAAGAGGGGGGTGTCCAAGAGGGGGGGTGCAATTCATGACCGGCGGCATGTGCGCGGCCCAGCGGGGGGGCAGGGACGTAATGAAATAAGAAGAGGCGCCATGAAATCTGGGGAAATATCATGGCCCCCGCCATGATATCCCCCCCCCCCCTAGTCATCACCCCCCTCTTTGCCGCCCCCGATTTTTAAGAGAACTTGTCCGGATGCGCAGCCGTCCATTCTCATGACCTGTGTTGGGCAAGATTGCCTCGAGCAACGGCCGCTCTTCGAGGCCGGAAGAGCGCCCGGCCAGGCGCGTCGCCGCGGGGGCCTAAGCGAGAGGTGCCCGCCTCTGCTCGACCGTTTCGCGACAGTGGCCGTGTCGGCAGGAGGAGGAGGAGGAGGAGGACGAGGACGAGGACGAGGAGGAGGAGGAGGAGGAGGAGGAGGAGGAGGAGGGAGGAGGAGGAGGAGGAAGAGGAGGAGGAGGAGGAGGAAGGCCTCGAGCAGCGGCCGCTCTCCGAGGCCGGAAAAAACGCCCGGCCGCGTGTGCCGCCGCGGGGCCACAGCAAAGCGGAGCCCCCGCCTCCGCTCGTCGCCCGTGCCGCGCTGCAGCGACTGCGTCGGCAGAGTTCGCCCCCTCTTGCAGGGTCGGTGGCTTCCTGACGTCCTCGAGGCACTCCTCCTCCCTCCGCCTCCTCCTCCTCCTGCTCCTCCTCCTCCTGCTCCTGCTCCTGCTCCTGCTCCTGCTCCTCCTTCTCCTCCTCCTCCTGCTTTTCCTCCTCCTGCTTTTCCTCCTCCTCCTCCTCCTCCTCCTCCTCCTCCTCCGCCTCCGCCTCCGCCTCCGTCTCCGCCTCCTTCTCGTCCTCGTCCTCCTCCTCATCCTCTTCCTCCTCCTCCTCGTCCTCGTCCTCGTCCTCCTCCTCCTCCTCCTCCCTCCCTCCTCCTCCCTCTTCCTGCTCGTGTCGATCCCGGCGTTGGCTTCTGACACCCCGTGGCCCGTTCAGCCTTGGCTGATCGGCAGCTCCTCGATCGCCCGATCGTTCCATGTGCAGGCCCACTATGTTCCACTGGCGGCGTTCAACCCTGAACGCCCGCGGCGGGGTCGCAGCCGGTCGGCACGACGCGAAACCCGTACGCTCGTCCAGACAGCCTCGCCCCGAGTGCCAGGCCACGCGCGAGGGGCGCGAGGCGAGCAGGGCAGTCGACGTTCGTCGTCGGTTGCCCCAGTGTTCCCAATACTCCTCCTCCTCCTCCTCCTCCTCCTCCTCCTCCTCCTCCTCCTCCTCGTCCTCGTCCTCCTCCTCCTCCTGCTCCTCACCATCTAAGTCCTTGTCCTTCTGCATCAATTCTCCATGTCGCACCCCGAGGCCAGTCGGAAGGGCGGGCCAGGCGTGTCGCCTGCGACTTCCTCACCATTTGTGATCCTGGAGCTTCAAGGTTGGCAACAGTGTCATACATGGAGAGCGGGCGGTTTTCAAGATGTGGCTCTCTCATTCGCGCCTTGGCGCAGACGCTCACCCCTCCCCCGCGCCGTGCGGAGGTGCTCGACCGACCGCCTGTGCGAGTCCTCGTCGAACTCGAGGAGGACCGCGTTGACATCACCTGGCCTCGTGAGTCCGCAGTTGAGGCGACCAAGCATTCCGGAACCCCCCGACCACCCGTAATCAGATCTGCAAGAGCTAAAAACATCCTAGACATTTCGACTCCATATCAGAACTCAGCGCGCGCCCTTGCTCCCACCAAGAAAAAGAAATCCCCACGGCCTCGTGAGTCCGCATCCCAGGCGGCCAGGAATCCCGAAAATCCCAGACCCCCTAGATTCACAATGGAACAAAAAGAAATACAAAAGCCCCAGCTCCTCGTGCGTCCGCAGACCAGGCGACCATCAGCCCAGAAAGCCCCCGACACCTCAGCATTTCGCATCCCTTATCAACCAACTCCCGGAGCCTCGTGAGTCCGACGCCCAGACGGCCAGGAATCCCAAAAACCCGTTAACACCCCAGAAATGAGATTTCATGAAACAGAACATGAAAACATGTCAGAAGCTTCAATTCGGCTGTTTGCACGCCCTCAAACTAGTGGGGGTTCAGAACCAGAAATCAGGTTATACACATCCGTGGATCTATGTAGGTTGTCTTCGGCGAGCCATTTGTACACACCAGAACACGTAGCTTCTACACATCACACAGCAATGTCTGAAATCACAACGCACATTCTACACTTGAAGCAGACATGTGTAGAAGCGCACAACGGACTGTGCTTCTACTCATCACGCAGCAAAGTGTAGAATTGGGACAAAACTGTAGATCTACAGTTCTGGGAAGATGTAGAAGCCTCTTCCTCCCCAGTGGTCGGCTTCCTAATCGGAAGCGACATGAGGGTCTAGCCGCAAGCGAAAACTTCAAGACAACTTGAACTGTGTGTGTTGTTTGTTTGTTGTTGCTTCTTCACTCCCTGGGCCCTGGATGTCCAGACCTTTTGGACGCCCTCGAAGCCTGGGACGTCCTCCTGGGACCTCCTGGTGCCTCCTGGGATCTCAGGGGGGCCTCCTGGACTCTCCTGGGGCCCCCGCGATTCAGGAGCTCGCAAAGGGCGTCATTACTCGCCCAACCATGCAAATGAACGAGAACAGCCCCCCGATCCGCGAGCGACGTGACACGAACGATCGTGCAAGGCATGCTCTCGAAACCGACGTGGGTTCCTGGACGAGTGCGTGCTTCCTTTGCTCGCGAGCGATGCCACTGAGCGAAGAACAAACAAATGCGCGGACTGCTGGGATCTGCGCGGGGGCCCCCCGGCGGCGCCTCTGGCGCCTCCCCTCCGTCGCCGCCCGTGGCGCGCTCCGCGCGCCAAGAAGGGCGGTCCACCCCCCATTACCACCCGCCCAAGGTCGGTGTCCCCTCCTGGCCAAACGTACCTGTCCCGCTGGTCGACCGTGCCCGAACCCCCTGCCCGGCGTGTGGTTGTGGTCGTCCGTGCCACAACTTCTCCCCCGTGCCCTCACCCCCGCCAGACAGTCCCCCCATCCGACGACGGCGCTGGCGGCGATCCGCAACGCCCCCAGTTGCCCCCGGAGGCCCAGGAGGGCGGCCCAGAACTCACATCAAGACGACGACGACGACGACGACGACAACGACGACGGCGGCGACGGCGGCGACGACGACGACGACGACGGCGGCAGCGACGACGACGACGACGACGACGGCGGCGGCGACGATGACGCCGACGACGATGGCGGCGACGATGACGCCGACGCCGACGCCGACGCCGACAACGCCGACGCCGACGACGACGACGACGACAACGACGACGACGAAGACGACGACGACGGCGGCGACGCGGCGACGGCGGCGACGGACAAAGGACGCCCAGCGGCTGAGTATCGTTTAACCGATCCCCATCACCAGCGGTGTGGCCTTGGCCCCACTGGCCGATTTACCCCCCTAGATGGGGATATAGGTCGCTCCCTTGTATCCCCAACTGGGGTGGTAATTTGGTGGGGGTCTCGAGAGGGATGGGAATGGGGATGGGGATCGTTGCAAACTATGCCGAGCGGCGGCAGCCCCGCGGGCCTGGTGCATCGCGCGACCCGCCAGGGCGAGGCCCTCGGGCGAGCTGCCGGACGACTGCGGCTCCGTGCACAGCACCACCGCGTGCCCCGCCTCCGCCGGGGGGGAGGAGGAGGAGGAGGAGGAGGAGGAGGAGGAGGAGGAGGAGGAGGAGGAGGAGGAGGAGGAGGAGGAGGGAGGAGGAGAGGAGAAGGAGGAGGAGGAGGAGGAGGAGAAGGAGGAGGAGAGGAGGAGGAGGAGGGGGGGCAGAGGGTGGAGGGGGAAGGAGGAGGAGGAGGAGGAGGGGGAGGACGAGGAGGAGGAGGAGGGGCGGAGGATGAGGAGGAGGAGGCGGAGGAGGAGGCGGAGGCAGAGGAGAGAGGAGGAGGAGGCGGAGGGGGGAGGGGGGAGGAGGAGGAGGAGGAGGGGGGAGGAGGAGGAGGAGGAGGAGGAGGAGGAGGAGAGAGGAGGAGGAGGCGGAGGAGGACGAGGAGGAGGAGGAGGAGGCGGAGGGGGAGGAGGAGGCGGGGGAGGAGGACGAGGAGGAGGAGGAGGAGGCGGAGGAGGAGGAGGAGGCGGCGGAGGAGGACGAGGAGGAGGAGGAGGAGGCGGGGGGCGGCGGCGAGGCCGCGGCCGCCGCCGCCGCCCGCCGCCCGAGGCCCGTTTTTGCGTCGCCAACGTCGGCGTCGGCGCGCGTTGGCGTCGCCGCCGCGGCGGTCGCCGCTCGCCGCCCGGCGCCGCCCCCACCCAAGGCAGCGTTTCGTGGCCCCATAGGGAGCCCCACCGAAAGCGGCACGCACAACGCGTTACGAACAATTGCTTATGGTTGGGTCCTTCGCCAGGATAATTGGAATCCTATGGGTTTGTCAGGTCTCAAGATGGCTCCAGCAGCGCCCAAGATTCTTCCAACTGGGTGCTGGAAAGGGCTCCTGGAGCCTCGGAGACCCCCAAGAGCGCCTCAGGAGAGGCCGTCGCGCTCCAGCCTGACGTCGGGCCTGTCCTCCTACAGTCGGGCCGCTGAAAGAAGGGCCGCCACATAAGGAACGGAGCCACTGCTTTGACTCCAAGCCCGCCTGCGTGGACGAGGAACGCCAGAGAAACAGCCATCAAAGGAGCTACTAAACGTTAGGAACGTCGAGCCCCTTCCCAACCCGAACGGTTCCTGATTTCAGCGTCTTGGCTATACAGAGGGATTTTGGACGAACAAATTCAAAAATAGCCAGACCATGCTCCCAAACGGTCCGGACATGCCTACAAACATCGCCCCCAGAGTCTTCCTCCTGTAGAGGGACAGGCCCGACTGAACTCCAGCCCCCCTTCAACACGAGTTCTGTGGTGAAAGTCGGAGGGCTGCAGCTGCAGTGCAGCTCTCGAGAATTATGAGGCACGATCGGCCGTCGGGATGCATTGTCCCAGATGATAACGGTTTCGTACAATTAACGAAATAGGGATGCGAACTACACAGCTCAAGTATCCCCCGCACCTTTAGCAGATTATGACGCGTTTGCCTATCGAATTCTCAGGTCTCTAGCCTCAGTACTTTTGGAGTCCCGAAACGGTGCGGTGACAGACCGTGCGGTGACCTCGAAATCCCCCAAGACCTCACCGCACGGTCCGTCACCGCACTGTCTTGGGAGCCTGGAGGCCCCTGTCGCCCGAGACGTCCTCGGAGAAGGACTGGAGTCCCAAAACCGTGCGATGACCCGGAATCCCCACCGACTCACCGCACGGTGTGGTCACCACACCGTTTGGGGGCCCCCGAGTACTGCTATCAAAACACTTGGCGGACCGGCTCAGGGGATGGAAACGCCGGCCTGGACTCGGGGCCGCACCGCCGACAGATCGGCGCCGGGCCCCCGAGAGCGAAAAGACCTGCGCC
>CAUYUJ010016973.1:112500-121192 GCA_963575745.1 Prorocentrum cordatum
CGACGGTGGCGACGGCGACAACGACGACGACGGCGATGAAGATGCGGCGATGACGACGTCAATGAGGACGACGAAATGGACGACGATGCCGACCCTGGGAGGCCTCCAGGTGTCCGCATGTGCTCTGGGAAACCCCCAACCAAGCTCGGGAAAATGTGCTCGTAACCCAAGTCCACAGGCCAATACCCGCTTGCAGCCGGTCACATGTCGGAGGGCAAGGCGATGTGGGTTTGAGGCTCCTAGCTTACACCAAAAAAGTTACGCCACGTAGCTGACAACACATAGATTGCACCGCATAGCTTACACCGCATAGCTTGTGCTTCATAGTTTGCACATGGCTATGACTGGAGCCTGGGTGCACATTGCGGATACCCTTCACAGCAACGCGTAGGGTCGTTTCTGTGATTGGCCGTAAGGAGACTGCGGCTGCAGGCTTCCATTCTCCTTCGAATGCGGTGCATCCGAGGGGCATATTGGCCCAGATTTCCCGAATAGCTTGAACCACGTAGCGCCAGCCAGGGCCCCGTGAACGACCTAATGTGTTTTCCAGCAGCGAGAGGCTGAGTGCTCATGGCACAAGGTGGCCCAAACAGGTTCCAAAAGGCACCACGAGGCGCCCTGACAGCGAGAACCTGGGAATGATCAACTTGGCTCTAGCGGTCCATCTGTTCTGGTCCACGTGCACGTTTATCTTCGCGGTCTCAAGCGGCACCGCACCGTAACCAAACCGAAACCGCGAGGACGTATCAAGCGAAACCGCGCCCATACCTAACGCCGTCAAGATGTACTAAGCGACACAGCGCCTCTACCAGGCCTAATTGCAAGAATGTCTAAAGCGAAACTGCGCCAAGGCCAACACAAACCAGGCGAACTGTGAGCACAAATCAGGCGAACCCGATCCGAAACCATACCAAGCCAGACAACTTGCGACCACGTCTCAGGCGGAGCCAGCCCCAACACCAGGCAAGGCGGCATGCCGAACGAAGCAAACCCAAGTCACACCAGGCCAAACCATGGGCCGAACCAAACAACTTCAGAAACACGGGCTACACGAACCTAACCAAACCTGGATGCATCCACTGTCCGACACGGGGGCCCCCACACGTGCATCTCCTTATGGCAGGCTCCTGTTCTATGAGGGTTTGGCATGATCGAGCGTGAATGTGAGTGAGGTTAGACACGGCTGGGTATGACTCTACGCGGGTCTGGGCATGACTGGGTCTCCCTCGGCGGCTCCACGAAGCTCAAGTGCCATGTCTGCTACATCGCAACGATCATGGGACTCTGACCAGAGAGGAGTCGGGAATGCACAAACGCAGTGCGTCCCTTGAATGGGCAAGCGTGACCCCCCCCCCCCCCCCCGGCGGCTCCCCCGCGGGGTGACCAAGTGATATGACTGCTACACCGCGGTGGCCATGTGCCAAACAGGCGGCTCGCTCGAGACATCCCCCCCACAATGGAGTCGCGGACGGGCATACCCCCTGGCGGCTTCCCTGGGGGTGCTCGATTGCTACGCTTGCCGCATCGCTGAGATCGAGGGGCTGTGAGTGGAGAGTCAGAAGTGCACAACACACGCATCGCTCGAGACATCCCCACAATACGGGCGCGCGCGGCAATTGCCATACTCTCTGGCTGCTCCCCCTTGGAACGCCCAAATGCTATGCGTGCTACACCACGGTGACCATGAAAGTGGTGAGTCTGAGTGTGAAAGAGTCCGAGTGCGGGTTGGTATGAGTGCGAGTGGTAGTATCAAAGTGAGTGTGTGTGTGTGTGCTTGTGTGTGCGTGTGTGCGGGAGAATGTGTATCTGTGTGGGTGATTCTGAGCACATCGGGTTGAGTCAAACAGGTGTGCCTAAGGCTACTGGTGTTCGGTGTATGGGCAAGCTGAGTACGCGAGTCTTCGTGTGGTTGAACTTGAGCGTGAGTAGCTCAGTCTTCGTATGAGTAATCTGAATGTGATGAATGATCTTCATGTAAATGACATGCGTAAGTGAACCTGAGTTGTGGTTTAACAGGTGTCACTGTCACCTGCTGAACGACCCAGGCTGCCACAGCAGCGGAGGTGGGTGAGGAGTGAGGTAACACACCAGCAACACAAAACCATACTTAGATGGGAAATCGTGGAGCGGGTGACGCAAGGAGGTACCACCGCAGGCGGATCTTCAGTCAGAACTTTATGGTAGGGATGGGGCGCAACAAACTGCATGTGGCTGGGCGCAACAGCATACATTTTCCCGCGGTTGCTTCTCTAGCTCTGGTGGCGTTCGGAGAGACATCCCCGAGCACGGTAGAGGGCATCCGTACCACCGACGGGTCAGAAACATGACAAACCCGATCTCAATCTGACGACGTCTACAAAACTCAAAGAGTATTCGACCTCGATCCGACGACGACGACAACGATAACTGCGACGAAGTCAGAGGCGGCAGCGACGCCAGGGTCGGCAACGGCTCCCGCTCGCACGCGCGCGCAGCAAGAGGCCTCGTCGGCCAAGCCCGCACACTCGGCGGAGAGTCGGGACCTGGCGGGGCATCGTCGTCGCCGATGTCGCCGCCGCCGCTGGTCCGGAATTCGGGCGCGCGCCTCCCGAGCTCGCGGGCTCCGTGCACCTCGCTCCCCACCCCGTACGGGCCAGCCCGCCTGGAGGAGGAGGCGAAGGAGGAGGAGGAGGCGGAGGAGGAGGAGAAGGAGGTGGAGGAGGAGAATGAGGAGGGGGAGGAGGAGGGGAAGGAGGAGGAGGAGGAGGAGGAGGAGGAGGCGGAGGAGGAGGAGGAGGAGGCGGAGGAGGAGGAGGAGGAGGAGGAGGGGGAGGGGAGAGGAGGAGGGGCATACGAGATCACGAGCCAGGAGGACGCCACCAAGTTGCCCGACGGCGCCTCGCCGAAGAAAGGCACGGGAGGGAAGGGGGGGCGGCGAGGGCGAGGGCGGGGGGGGAGGGGAGCGCAGAGGGTGCACAACCCTGGCTGGCGTGCCAGGTCGAGTGTAGCCGCGGCAGCGGAGTGTGCGACCTGCTCGCAGGACCGAGCTCGAAGCGGTCGGATGAAGAAGTGCGTGGGGGGACATCCTGGAATTTAGCTCAGCTGACCCTGACCTTGCCCGTGACGCCCTCGTGCCCTCCATGCCCTCCTGCTCCTGCTCCTGCTCCTGCTCCTGCTCCTGCTCCTCCTCCTCCTCCTCCTCCTCCGCCACGTTACTCTTGCCCTCTCACTCCTTCTGTTCTTGTCGTCCCTCCTCCGCCACCTCCGTCTCCTTCTGCCTCCTCATCCTTGTTCTCCTCAATTTCCAAAGCCCTACCATCCAAACGCCGGTTCTCCCATTATCCGCCTTCGCTTTTCCCCCCTCCTCCCTACACCTTGTCGTCATTTTCACGTCTCCTCCTCCCCGCTCCTCCTCCTCCCCATCGCACCCCCCGCCCTCACCTCCCCCTGTCCCCTCTTCCCCGATTCCCTTCCCGCCTCCTCGCTTCTACCTCCTCATACCTCCTCCTCGAGCTCCACCTCCTCTTTCTCCCCCCCTTTTCCTCCTCCTCCTTCTCCTCCTCATCATCATCATCGTCATCATCCATCAATCCTATTACAACAAATCCTTCCTGGCGCACCCCGAGCGTCGCCTGAGGCCTTCTGACTATGTATGATCCCGCGAGCCTAAACATAGAAAAAACCTTTCACATGTGGAGGGCGGGCCGCTTCCAACCGGTGGCTCTCGCCTTAGAAGCCCGCGTGTGAACAAATGTACTAGGAGTCTGAACAGTTTAAAAGGGGCCCCAGAACACACAAATAAATACGCACAAACAAAACTACTCCCCATAGTTTCCCATAGTTTCTGGGTCTCTGTCTTCCCCCCCACTTCCCATATGTTCCCATATTTTCGGGGGAATCGAGGATTAATTGCGTCTGTGTGCTTGTTTCCCCCTCCTGACAGTTGTTTGTAGTTCCGATGGGCATCCAAGCTCGGTGCTCTCGAGGCTCTGAACTAATGCTAGGCCGCGCACATTCGCTTGAAACACTTGCAAGGGCTTCACGGATTGAGGGAGGGCTGTTTTCAAAGTGTGTTCGCTCTCGCCTTCGCGCCGCGCACATTCGTTTGATTTGTTTTGGAATATGTAGCGGGTTAAGGGCGGGCCGTTTTCAAACCCTGGTTCTTGTTTTTCAATCAAAAGGAAAACAACTTTGCGCGAACTCCACGGATTGGGGGCGGCTCATTTCAGAATGTGGCTCTCGCCTCAAATCCACGCACATTCGTTTGAAACAAACTGCAATGAGGTTCACGGGTTGAAGGCGGTTCCTTTTCAAAATGTTGTTCTCGCCCCAGCGCCGCGCACACTCGTCGTACACATTTGCAAGGGTTTCACGGATTCCCATGGTCAATGTGCCAGAAATGGTGTTTCCGAAAGACTCAGGATTGTGAGGGCGCAACAGTTTATGTTGATTCGCGGTGTTGAAGTGCTAGGAACGGTTTTCTGGCACGACCCTGGATCGTCAAACCCAAGCAATCATGTCGATTCGTGGAGTTGGAGTCCCGAGAATGGTATTCTGGCACGCTTCAGGGTGTTGAAACGGCGGTCCCCAAACGGGGCAGTTCCTTCAATGGATTTGAACCCCTTGACGGGCTTATGAAGAGGGAGCTTGGAGGGAGGGTTAATTACAACATCGTTGATGAATCGTGGGCTTCTACTGGTCCTCCTCCTCCTCCTCCTCGTCCTCCTTCTCCTCCTCCTCCTCCTCCTCCTCTTCCTCCTCCTTCGCCTCCTTCTCAATTCTCCGCCGTGCGCCCCCCTCCTCCCCCTCCTCCTCCTCCGCCTCCTCCTCCTCCTTCTCCTCCTCCTCCTCCGCCTCCTTCTCAATTCTCTCCCGCCGTGCGCCTCCTCCTCCTTCCTCCCTCCTCCTCCTCCTTCCCTCCTCCTCCTCCCCTCCTCCTCCCTCCTCCTCCTCCTCCTCCTCCTCCTCCTCCTCTCCTCTCCTCTCCTCCTCCTCCTCTCCTCCTCCTCCTCCTCCATCCTCCCTCCTCCTCCTCCTCCTCCTCTCCTCTCCTCTCCTCCTCCTCCTCCTCCCCCTCCCCCTTCCCCCCTCCGCTCTCCACCGCTCCCCTCCCGCCTCCTGCCGCTCCCCTCCCGCCCGCTCCCCTCCGCCCCGCCCCCCCCCCCTCCTCCGCGGCGGCCCCGGGGGGGCGCGGGAACGGCAGGGGGCGCGACCAAAGCGGCGGATACCTCTCGGTGCCCGAGGCCTCACGCTGGGTGGGTTGGGGGGGAGGGAGGGGAAAGGGGAGCCTCCTCCTCCCTCCTCCTTGTCTTCCTGCTCGCCCTCGTCGTCGTCCTGCTCCCTCCTGCTCTCCTCCTCCCCCTCCTCCTCCTGCTCTCCCCCTCCCCCTCCTCCTCTTCCGCCTCCTCCTCCTCCTCCTGGCCCTCGTGCGGAGGGGGGGAACGGGAGGAACGGGAGGGGGGGAGACACGCGAAGGGCGGGGGGGGGGGCAGAAGCAGCCCACCTCGAATCGGGACACCGGGTCGGCTCGACGTCGCCAGGATGCACAACAGCGCAACGCAAGCGTCAGGCCGCACCGCATCGCCCGAACATCGGAATCGAACAGGGGCGGGCCGGCCCGAGCCGATATCGAGTCGGACGGATCGGGTCGAGCCGTAGGATGGGTCGGATGGGCACATGGGGGAGATGATCCACCATAGGGCTGGCCCAAGACAATTACGGTGCCCCGCACGATGCCCAAATAATGGTCCGAACGGTGCCCACACGTTCATTGTGTCTGACCACGCTCGGTGTGACTCGCGATTGCCATCCGGGTATGCCCGACGCCCTCGAGGCCCTCCCCTTGTTTGCCCGATGCGTTCCTAGGGAAACGGGACATGGCATAAACGTAAAAACTCGGAGTTCCGCGCGGAAGTTCGGTTCGGCGCTCCACCCCCCTGTCTGGCGCGCGAAGCGCGCCAGGGGCGGCGCCGCCAGGGGGGGCCCGGCTCCGATCCTTCGACTTCATTCTTCCAGACCTTCCGCGCTGAACTTCCGCACTCTTGCGCTTCGTGAAATGCTGAGTGTTCGTGAATTTCGTCAGGCTTTCAAAAATTCTGGTGCATCACCTTCCGCGCCTTCCGCGGAGGTCGGAAGGTATGGAAGCTGGAGGTGGAGGGATCCGAGATACCCGCACAAACCTCAGAGCTTCTATGATTATGCCGCTGCTCGTCCCCCTGACTCCTGACCCCGTGCTCCTGCTCGCCAGATCACCACCATCACCGAGATCGGGATCTTCTTCCCTTAGGTGGAGGCACACCGCCGATCTTTTGGACGCCCGAGTTATCCGGGGTAACTCGGGTCCGGGGTAACTCGGGTTTGGGTTCCCGAAAAACGAACCCGAGTTATCCCTGACCCGAGTTACCCCTGATGATTCGGGGCCCTGGACGCCCGAAATATCCGGGGTAACTCGGGTCCGGGGTAACTCGGGTTTGGATTCCCGAAAACCGAACCCGAGTTAGCCCTGACCCGAGTTACCCCTGATGATTCGGGGCAGTGGGCACCACAGGCCCCGAGCCCGGGCAGCACGCCTCGTCGAGCCAGGCCTGGAAGGCCTCCGCGCGGAAGCCGCCGACGTCGAACTCCTGCGGACCGCGCGCGCGGAGCCTCGCCGGCCGGCCGGCGGCCTCCTCCTCCTCCTCCTGGAGGAGGGGGAGGACGAGGAGGCAGGAGGGGAGGAGAGGATGGAGGAGGAGGGGTGGAGAGCTGGAGGATCCTCGCCAAAGGAGAGGGAGGAGGAACCTCCTACCTCCCCGTTCGGCCGGCCCCTCGTTCATCCTCCTCCTCCTCCTCTCCTCCTCCTCCCTCCTCCTCCCCCCTCCTCCTCCTCCTCCTCCTCCGTCGCCTCCGCCTCCTCCTCCTCCTCCTCGCCTCTCTCCTCCTCACTGCGAGGCACGCGCGTCGCCTGTAGCGTTCAGCCTCCCCCTCATCTTCGTTTTCTTTTTTTTCTCCTCCTCCCCCTCCTCCTTCTCCTCCTCCTCATGTTGCCTCCACGGGTCGCGCTGCAGACGCAAACCGCTTCAAGCAATGCCGCACCGTAGCGAAGTTCTCCTCCTCCTCCTCCTCCTCCTCCTCCTCCTCCGTCGGTGGGCCGAGTGCCGAAACCTCCGGACACTCCCGGCGTCCTCGCTGAGCCTCCCGGGGGATTCCCCACCCCGGCAGGGAGCTGGGGAGGCCGCCTTTTCGCCCTTTCTGTCGTGTCGCTGGCGGCGGCGTCGTCGTCGCCTTCACGAGCGGGACAGGGAGCAACAACATGAAGCAGTTGCCATGACAGGAACAACGAGTCCCCTACCAGCTCCTGGCGCACCCCACACCATCATAAGAATTATCACCATCATCAGCATCATCATCATCATCACCACCATCATCATCATCATCATCATCATCATCATCATCATCATCATCATCATCATCATCATCATCATCATCATCATCATTAACATCAGCATCAGCAGCAGCAGCAGCATCAGCATCATCATAGTCATCTTCATCATCATGATCAGCAGCATCATCGGCATGATCAGCAGCTTCAATCGTAATCATAATCAGAATCATCATCATCATCATCATCATCATCAGCAGCAGCAGCAGCAGCAGCAGTATAATCATCAGCAGCATCATCATAATCGCCATCATCTGCATCATCAGCATCCACCACCATCCACCACCACCACCACCACCACCACCACCACCACCATCATCATCTTCATCATCTCATATCATCTTCTCATCTTCATCATCCATGATCAAGTTCATGATCATGATCATCAATCATCATCTTCATCATCATCATTTATTATCACATCATCAATATCATCATCATCATCTCATCTCATCATCATCATCATATCATATCATCATTCATCATCATCATCAATCATCATCATATCGGCTTAATCATCATCATCATCTTCATCATCAGCCTGCAGTCAGCAGAGCAGCATCATAGCAGCACATCTTCACACATCATCATATCATCATTCATCATCGTCATCATTTCATCCGATCCACATGTTCAGCTGCTCCTGATCTTCTCCTCGTCCTCGTTCTCATCTCTCTACTCTCCCTTCTCCTCATATCCTCCATACTCATCTCCTCCTCGATTCCATCATCATCATCTATCATCATCATCATCATCATCATCATCATCATCATCATCATCATCATCATCATCATCATCATCATCATCATCATCATCATCATCATCATCATCCTCAAGGCGCGAGGCGGAGGCCATCCCTTCCCTCGTCCGATTTGGCTGCATGCGTTGCCACACTGGAAAAGTGCCGCGCCGTTGCCTCCCCCAGTCTGACAGGGTGCTGCGATGCCCCCTTCGTCAGCGCCACCGCCTCCTTCAGCGCGGCAGGGTGTTTCGGTGCTGCCTCCGTCATCCGTCAGCGCAGCCGCCTCCCCCAGTGCGGAAAGGTGCTGCGCCGCCTCTGCTTCAGCCGCCTTCTCCGCCGCCGCCCGCACCACCCGCTGCTGGTCTTCCCGCTGAAGAGACCGCTATGGGAGCTCAAAGGCCTGGCCTTGTCTCGGCGGCGCGCGAGGGGGGGAAGTGAGAAGGAGAAGACCTTTTCAGAAGGCTCGGAAGTTCCCGGGCCTTCTCAGAAGTGTTCTAAGCCTCCCTCGACGACAGAAAACACTTCTCAGAAGGTGCGAGGGCTTCTGAGAA
>CAUYUJ010016973.1:121292-133792 GCA_963575745.1 Prorocentrum cordatum
CCTCCGCCTCCTCTGCGATCCTCCTCCTCTTCCTCGATCCTTATCCCCCTCCTCCCCCTCCTCGATCCACCTCCTCCTTCTCCTCCGAGCCATTTCGCGTCCGAGCGGCCCCCCCTGCACCGGGCCCCTTGGACGATGCGGCGCGCAAACTTCGAAGTGGCGCTGCGCGCCCGAATCATGAAGAAGCAGCGCGGAGCCCCACGTCATCAGCTACAACGCTGAGATCAGGCGAACGCGCAGCTGCCAGGATGCCCGCCCCCTCCCGCCCCCTCCTCCTCCTCTGCGTCGCCACCCTCCTCCACCTCCTGGCAGACCAGGGCGCCAGCCGATGCGGCGCCGCGGGCAGAGTGCGGGGACAGCAGAGTCGTGATCAGCTACAGCGTAGGGATCAGGCCGTGAGAGACGACCAGCTGTGGCAGGCAGAGCTGACGCTGCGAGGAAGCAAGCAGTGGCAGCCAGAGCTGGCGCTGCGACAGGGACGAAGGCGCGGGTGGGCCACGATCAGCTACAACGCTGGGAGCAATCCGTGCGAGAAAGGGAGCGCGCAGTGTCAGCGGACGCTGGCGCTGTGCAAAATGCGCGGGTGGGCCACGATCAGCTGCAACGCTGGGAGTCGTCCGTGCGAGAAGGAGGGCCTGCGAGAAGCGGGAGGCGAAACTGGAGCCCGAGTGTCTCTTCTAGCTAACGCCTCTGGGAACAGCGCGGGTGAGAAAAGCGAGCAATGTTCTGCCGCGGCCATCCTGCGAAAAGTGGGAGGCGAAGGCAGAGCCCGATGTCGACAGCTACAGCGTTGGGGTCGGGGCAAGCCGCTGCGAAAAGAGGGAGGCGAAGCTGGAGCCCGAGTGTCTCTTCTAGCTAACGCCTCTGGGAACAGCGCGTGCGAGAAAAGCGAGCAATGTTCTTCCGCGGCCATCCTGCGAGAAGCGGGAGGCGAAGGCAGAGCCCGATGTCGACAGCTACAGCGTTGGGATCGGGGCAAGCCGCTGCGAGAAGAGGGAGGCGAAGCTGGAGCCCGAGTGTCTCTTCTAGCTAACGCCTCTGGGAACAGTGTGTGCGAGAAAAGCGAGCAATGTTCTGCCGCCGCCATCCTGCGAGAAGCGGGAGGCGAAGGCGGAGCCCGATGTCGACAGCTACAGCGTTGGGATCGGGGCAAGCCGCTGCGAGAAAAGGGAGGCGAAGCTGGAGCCACACGTCGTATAGCTAACACCTCTGGGAACAGTGTGTGCGAGAATAGCGCCACCCTGCGAGAAGTGGGAGGCGAAGGCAGAGCTAACACCTCTGGGAACAGTGTGTGCGAGAAGAGCGCCATCCTGCGAGAAGCGGGAGGCGAAGGCAGAGCCCGACGTCGTCTGCTACAGCGTCGGGATCTGGGCAAGCCCCTGCGAGAAAAGGGAAGCAACGCTGGAGCCAAACGTCACCTTGCTAGCCACCACCGTGCGCTGGGAGAAGCGGGGAGGCAAAGTTGGAGCCCGACTCTATCTAGCTACACTCGCTAGAAGCAGCGCGTGCGAGAAGTGCAGTGGCCAACGAACTGGTTCCGGCGCGAAATGGCAGGGCACGGACGAGCTACCCTCAGTTACAGTGCAAAGATCAGCCCGCTGTGCGAGAACAGGAGTGGAGGAAATCCACTCGCGCGAAAAGGGGGAAGCAAGCAGGCAGTGGCAGCGGGGCTGCCCAAGCGTGCGTGCGAGAAGCAGGCAGTGGCAGCGTGCTGCCACGGCGTGTCTCAATGTCCTGGGGGCGACACCCGACCACCAACCGCCTGTTCTGATGCAGCCCCATGTCGCCCAGGAGAGGCCTGGGGGATGGTGCTGTCTCCTCGTCGTCGGCCGCGCTCTCTTGCTCAAGGCGCGGCCGATCTGGATCGCAGAATCCTCGTCGCAGAATCCTCCTCCTCCGCGAGCTTACTCGTCCTGCTCCGCGATCCTCCTCCTCCTCCTCCTCCGCTATTTCCGCTATTTGCCGCGCCATGAAGGGTTTGATTCCTGAAGCGCAACACGGCGGCAGCTGCCGCCGACCGAGGCGCCTCCGCGCCCGAGCCTAGCCGCGCACGCGGCCGACGCGCGGGCGCCTTCGGCGCCGGGGGGGGGGAGGGGGCCCCGCCCAGGGGAGAGGAAGGGGCCTCCAGGATCCCTCGGGCCTCCTCCTCCTCCCCGCCTCCCTCCCCGAGGCTCCTCCTCCCCCGATGCAGGGCCCCGGGGGAGGCGGGGGGCCGGCCGCCCCCGCTCCGCCTCGGGGGGCCGCCGCGTTTTGGCCGGGGCTGCCGCGCGCCACGGCCTGGGACGTAGAGTGCTCCAACATTTCGCAACACAACGGAGGGGTCGGGGAGACGTAAGACCCGGGTACGGGAGACTCGGAAATCCCCGACGAGGTCGTCAAAAAAATGACGAGGCCGAGCCTGCATTTTGACGAGGCTTCCCGCTGCAGACATCCCCACGAAACTCCTCCTCGTCAAAATCCGAGGCGCGGTCGTCAAAAAACGATGGCGAACCCGAGTCCTGGCAAACCCGGGTCTTACGCTCCCCCGAAGGGGGGGGCGCACAGCCCTCCCTCGACGCGACGCCCTGTCGCGAACCTCGACTAGTGACAGGAGGGTGTCGAAGCCCTCCCGGACGAGCAGCTCCAGATCCCCCCCCCCCCAGACAAGCCATGAACGGGGGGCCCTTTTCGCCCAGGCCCCGCAGAGCTCTCCAAGACGGCTCCAATCAGACCCCTCCAAAAACTCAGATCGCCCCCGTTGAGCTTGACATTCGGAATAATTATGCTGATCTCGGAGTAGATTTTTTCCGGCGGTGCACAAACCTCCCTTCAGTGAACCTGCCCTTAGTGAAAACGGCCTGGGACCGAAACCGACCTGGACCCGCAGAAATGACGGCAGCGACGCCCTGTCGCGAACCGAAAACGGCCAATTCCTTAATCGACGTCCGAAACGGTGCGGTGACAGACCGTGCGGTGACCTCGGAACCCCAAGAGACCTCACCGCACGGTCCGTCACCGCACGGTCTTGGGACCCAGGAGGCCCCTGTCGCCCGAGACGTCCTCGGAGAACGACACGAGTCCCAAAACCGTGCGGTGACCTCGAATCCCCACCGACTCACCGCACGGTGTGGTCACCACCCCGTTTGGGGACCCCCGACTTCTTTGTACTGGAGCTGAGAGGGTCCGGTTTTTTAGGGGGGGGGTCGATTGGTGAGGGATTTTTGGAGTAGAGTGAAGGGGCCCCAAAGAAATACACACAAGTAAAACGATCCCCCATATTTTCGCATATTTTCTGTTTTTCTCTGTCTTCCCCCCCCCACACTTCCCATATTTTCTTATTTTTTCTGGAGAATCGACGATTCATTGTGCCGGTGGGTTTTTTCCCCTCCTGCTTTTTGGGGGGGGGGTCGATCGATAAGGGATTTCTGGAGTAGAGGGCGGGCCGTTTCCGAGGCGCGGCTCTCGCCGCAGCGCCGCGCGCGCTCGCCACAGCAGAAAAATGGCACGGGCTTCGCGGACCGAGGGCGCGGGCGCTTCTCCGTAGGCAGGCGCGTGCCACGACTCGCGGACTCACTGCTCGCAGATGGCCCGGGTCGGTCGCGAAGGCTCTACGTCAGAGCGCGAATCACCTGCCCCGCGTTCGCTTCCAGGCAAAACCAGGCCCTACCGCGCGCCTCCTCGTCAAGCGGCCTGACCAGTGCAGGCTGCAATTTGGCATCGTTTGGCATCTCTTGGAAGCGGGGGTGGTCAAAAGCGAGGTAGGTTTGGTTTCCCCCTACTACGATAAATCACATCGAGGCGAACGTCTGCGTTCCGGACGCTTGCGGGTAGACACTCTGCGACCAGTGGAACGCATCTGGTGGCTCGAGAAGAAAAAGTGCGGCTCCCGCCTCCACGCCGCGCCCCCACTCTGTCGCAGCAGCTGCCGGAGCTCCGCGGCTGCTGGAGGGCGGGCCGCTCGTGTGTTGTTTCTGCTGCGTTGCTCGTCGTGTTTCTCGTATCTGCGCGCAGCTCGCCACGACGCCGCGCACGCTCCTCGCACAGGGTTGCCAACGAGCTGCATAAGGGGGCTGCTTCCCCGAGGCGGCTCGCGCCGTGGTGCTGCGCACCCACGCCCTGCAAGTTTTTGGTTTGGGTTTTTGTTTGTGCTTGAACAAAAAACACGCCCTGCAAGTCTGCAGGTGCTTCTCGCGGATGCAGGGCGGTCCTCTTCGGGGTCAGTGGCTCCCCCGCTGCGGCGCCGCGCGCAGATGCGTCTTGAGCGCACCTGCAGGGGCTCCACGGGTGGAAAGCTTCCGCCGCAGCGCCGCGCACGCGCGGTTCTTGAGAGTCTGCGACAGCTCCACGGGTGATTTGGGCTGACGCCCCAGCGTTGGAGCTTGGGCACGGTGCAGGTCTGCAGCGGCGCAGCGGTTCTGTGGAGTCACCGAGCTCGAGTCCGGGGAAGGGCGTTCTGGTACGATTCGGGATCGTCAGGACGCAGGAGCAACGTGGATTCGCGGCGTCGGAATCCCAGAAACTCGTGTGATAGCATGGATCATGATTTTTAAACGATTGTCTTCCAACGGTGGACGCTGCTGAGTAAGAGCCACTCCTTGTAGGGGCCTCTGAGGAAGGAACTTGGAGGGAGGGTTTATTGCAGCATCGCTGGTGGGCCTTGGGGTCACACTGGTCCTCCTCCTCCTCTCCTTCGACCAGCCCTTCCCCCGAAACGACACACACACACACACTCTCCCACTCACTCCTCTCCCCCGTGCTCTCCGCATCTCCTCCTCTTCGTCTGTCCCCCTCTCGGGCTGGGCGAAAGGGGGGGATAGCAAAGGGGGGTTTGAGAATCAGCTCACGCAGCTGATTCTCCCGGCGCGCCTCCTGGCGCCGGAGGCGGCCACGCATCGAGGACCCAGCCCCTCGGTGGGGCCGAAACCAGCTGCAGGCAGCCGATTTCGTAACCTCCCCTTTCCATATCCCCCCCCTTCGTCCGGCCCGACCCTCCCGCTCCTCGCCATCGCTCGGACGTTCATTCCCTGTGTTTTTGTTCGGTTTCGTGCGCGTTTTTTCGCCAAGTGATCACGGATGTTCCTCGATGGTTCTCGCCGAGAAAAAATGCACACGTCCGAGCGATGCCAAGGCTCCCTCCCCTCGTGGGAGGAAGGCCCGACGATCCGCCCCCCCCGCTGGCGAGCGCGCGCGCGGCCGCCGCGCGGCCTCGGCGGCGCGGCACGGCACGGAGGCGCGCGCCAGCAGCGAGGCCGTGGGGTTCGCGGCCTGCTCGCACGCGTGCGGGGCGCGCGATGTCGTCGTCGTCGTCGCCGTCGTCGTCGTCGTCGTCGTCGTCGCCGCCGTCGCCGCCGTCGTCGTCGTCGTCGTCGTTGTTGGCGTCGTCGTCGTCGCCGTCGCCGCCACCATCGCCGTCGCCGTCGTCATCGCCGCCGCCGCCGCCGTCCGCCGCCGTCCACACTCTCTGCCCCTACTCCTCGTTCTGTTCTTGCTGCTCCTCTTCCTGCCGCTTCTGGGCCCTCGACTCCGTCTGCTCCTCCTCCTCCTCCTTCTCCTCGTTCCCCGTCGAACGTCCAGCAAGAAGGGCGGCGGGAGGGAGGTGGGGAAACCAAACCAAAAGGTACCGATACATCTCCTCCTGGGGGGGTGTTCTGACCAGGATTTCGAGGCGAATCCAGCGGGGGCGACGAAGGCCGCCCAGGCCCCCAAAAGCGGAAAACGAGGGAAGGGTAGCGGAATGGGTATCCTTGCCCCCTCCGATGTTTGGCGTGGGCGCACTGTCTTCGCAGTTCTCAACACAAGCGCTTCCGAAAGGCAGGGGGCGGCGGTGACTCGCCCAAGGCGTCTTCAGGTCGTGGCTCGTCGGGTACAGCTGGAGGCGGGCATCTGCGCGGGAGCCTCTGGAGGCCACCTCCTCCTCCATCTCCCCCCCTCCTCCTCCTCCTCCTCCTCCTCCTCCTCCTCATCCTCCTCCTCCTCCTTCACCTCCTCCCCCTCCTCACCCTCTTCTCGGCATCTCCTCGTCCTCCCCCCGTACCGCGATCCTCGAGGCTCGGCCCGCCTCTACCCGCATCCTGTTGAGCAGGGACCGACCGTCCTGGCATTCCTGTAGGCCTACCACGGCATGCTCTCAGAACCCACACACATGTTCTAAGAACGAGAACCATGTCCTGAGAACACAAACCCGATGTGCTAGAACAAGACAGTTCCAACCAGAAATGGTCTAAGAACATTCCGTAGAAGCCCCACGAACGGCTCTTACAGTTGGGGTCCTGAGGAAGGAACCCTGTTCGTTGGGAAGGGGCTCCGCGTTCCTGAACACAGCTTGCCTCAGGCTTTCCCTATGTCTTCGTCAGGAAATCGAAGGTTTACTTATAGAAAAAGAAGGCCTCGTTCCTCATTTAGGGTTCCTCAGGTCAACGCCCCGACTGTGGAGCACTGCTTGGTGGGCCTGTGGGCAAGCCGGGGAGCTCCGCCACTGCTCGACCCCCCCTCCGCGGGAGGCGAGGGCCTCGGTCTCGAAGCGGAGCGCCACGACCCGCCTGCGCGCGCGGCGGTGAGGCGGCGCGCGCCGCGCGCCGCGGGCCCAAGACCGGCCTTCCCCCCACACGAGCATCGTTTGACCGATCCCTACCCCCACTGGCGTGGCCCTGGCCCCACTGGCCGAGGTGTTCCCCCTAGATGGGGATGTATGAAGGGGCCCCGGGAAACACACATAAAAATACACACAAATAAGAAGATTCCCACATTTTTCCAATATTTTATTGGTGTTTGTCATCCTCCCCCACTTCCCCTATTTTCCCATATTTTCTGGGGGATCGACGATTAATTGTGTCTGTGTGTCTTTTCCCTCCTGAAATGTAGGCTGTTGCCTTCGGGGGCGTGGTACTCACGCTGACATGGGCCGAGGTGCCATGGCCCATTGGGGATAGGGATCGGATAAACGATACTGACCACAGGCCTTCTGAGCCGGCGGAAGCACTGCGTCAGCGTGTCCCAGGAGCTGGCACCGGGTGCCAGCCTGGCCATCGCTCGGACGTCCATTCCATTGTGTTTTTTTCGGTTTCGTGCGTGGCTTTCTCGCCAAACGACCAAGGATGCTCCTCGATGGTCCCCGCCGAAAGAAACATGCACACGTCCGAGCGATGCCCAGCAGCCGAGCGACGATCGAGAACGGGTCCTGCGCGAGGCAGCAAGGCGACCTTGCGCAGCGGATGGCGCGGGCCGCCGGCGCGGCACGCTGCACTGCGGAGGAGGACGCCCACGCGCGACCTCACGCCGGCAGCTTGCGCGCCAAGGTCGGCGCAGACGATCCCGCGTTCGTGCGCCGCTGCGCTGGAATCCGAACACTGCGCGCCCATGCGGGCAGCAGGAGCGCTGCCTGACTGCGGGGCGCGGCACGTGCCGTGCGCCATGCCCCGCTCGGAGGCACTGGAGTGCCGTGCGGGACCTGCTCTGGAACACGAAATAGCGCAGACGGACATCGCCTTTCTCCGAGCTTGTACTGCGTCGAACGCAACCGCCGCGTCGTCTGTAGACGCATCCAACCCGAATGTCTTGATATACGCAACGACACCCAATGTGCCCATAGACGCGTCTGGCTAGAAAATGAAAGCGGGACTTGGTATAGGCCCCAAATGTTGGTCGTCTAGGCAAAAACAACCTTGTGGACGCCCGGAATACGGAAATAATGGGTACAATGCCCAACAGCAAATGTTGTCCAAAAACGACAGCGGCTGTTGTTGGGAAGGCGGCTTTTTGTCTTTAGTGGACACAGGCCGCGGCGACGCCGACAGCGACTCCTGTCCAGAATGAACAGGAACTGCCTGGTCTTTGTACCCATTCTTTCCGTACCCATTTCGATCGTCCCGAAACCTTCGGGAGCGGCCAAGAGGGGGGTGTCCAAGAGGGGGGGTGCAAATCATGACCAGCGGCATGTGCGCGGCCCAGCGGGGGGGCCAGGGACGTAATGAAAGAAGAAGAGGCGCCATGAGTCCTGCGGAAATATCCTGGCCCCCGCCACGATATCCCCCCCCCCCCCCCTAGTCACCACCCCCCTCGTTTCCGCCCCCGAAACCTCTTGCCCTCCGAGATGGAAAGACGTTGCTGGGAAAAGGGAGGGGCAAAACAGCTCTAAACCGACTCGTCTCGCCCGGTCCTCTGCGCTGCAGCTGTGAAGAGGCCCCAGGACACACAAACAAATGCACACAAGCAGCAGGATTCCCGATTTTTTCCCATATTTTCGGAGTTTCTGTCTTCCCCCCCACCCCCCATATTTTCCCACATTCCCCTGGGGATCGACGATTAATTGTGTCTGTGTGTTTTTTCCCCTCCTGAAACTGGTGCCAGGAGGCGCCGGCTGGACCCCCTGCGGCGCGCGAGCCGCAGCCCCCGACGCAGGCCGAAGGAAGACAAGCCCCTGAGGGCCACAACCAGCCGCCTCTGGGGGCGCTCTTCCTCCTCCTCCACCTCCTCCTCCTCCTCCTCCTCCTCCTCATCCTCCTCCTCCTCCTCCTCCTTAATCCTCCTCCTCCTCCTCCTCCTCCCTCCTCCTCCTCCTCCTCCTCCTCCTCCTCCTCCCCCTCCTCCCCCTCCTCCTCCTCCTCCCCCTCCTCTTCCTCCTCCTCCTCGGCGCGCGCGGGGCGGCGGCGCTGCCGCGCAGAGAAAGGGGAAGGTGGAGGAAGAGACGAGGACGGAGGGGTGAGCCTGCACCCGGCGTGGCAGGTCGCAGATGGGGCAGGGCGAAACGCACAGGGCGAGAGCGCAGTCGTCCTGCGCCACCGAGAGCCGCGGCTGCCGCGGCGGACAGGGCTGAGGGGCAACGATAGCGGGGGACTGGCATGGGGGGGGTGCATCGACATGGAATCGGCGATACATCGCCGATAGATCGGCGATAGGCTCCCGATAGCGAATCCCTGCGTTTCTGGGCGGGACGGGGCTTTAGGCCCCCTATCGGCGGTTTATGGGCGATTGGGAGTCGATGCATCCCCCCTATGCCTATCCCCCTTATCGTTGCCCCCGAAGAGCACATAAGGGCACTGCAAGGGGGCGGGACCTCAAACGCATGCCATCCCACCCGAACCCTGACAGAAAGGTCAGTGCCAGGGGCTTTGCTCACGGGGGAACGAAGAATGGCATAAACAAGAAAAACTCGGAGGTCCGCGCGGGCTTCTCGGATCGGCGCTGGACACCCCTCCCTGGCGCGCGGAGCTCGCCAGGGGCGGCGCTGGCGGCGCCGCCAGGGGGGTCCAGCGCGCATCCGAGAAATCCGCGCGGACCTCCGAGTTCTTCTGTGCCAAAAATAAAGGCATGAGAAACAGCGGAGGTCCGCAGGGGCTTCTCCATCTGCGCCTGGGACCATTGGCGGCGCCTCCGGCGCCGCCCCGGGTGAGCTCCGCGCGCCACGGGAAGATGGTCCAGCGCCGATCCGAGAAATCCGCTGGGAGCTCCGAGGAGTGCCGCTTGTGCCATCGTTGGTCCCCGTGGTGTGGGACTACCTGTTTCGCCACAAGCCTACTCGGGAAGCAGACCCTATCCCAAGAAGCAAGCATGGTGGGCTTGTTTTCCGCCGCCACCACCATAATTAGGAGGGGGAGGGGTCCTCCTCCTCCTCCTCCTCCTCCTCCTCCTCCTCTTCGTCCTCCTCCTCGTCCTCCACCTCCTTCCCGCCTCCAACTTATGGTGGTGGTGGTGGAAAACAGGCCCATCAAACCAACACCCCCCCAGGCGATATCGCTAGCACCAGAACAAGATCCATCGATCTGGCGCGCGAGTTTAAAAAGGGCCTGGGCTTCACCTAAGCTCTGCTGGGGGGGGCCGGCAGGGCTAGCTCTGAGTGGGAAGGGGGGAGGGGGGGGGGGCGTGTGATAATAAATCCCCCCCCGCCCAAAGATCCGACGTCGTGAGTTTTTTTTAACAGGGCTCCCGGAAGCCTCGACCCATTCCCCAGGACCGGTTTTCCATCCTGAGTCGTTTTTTGACGGTCCCGAGGCCCGGCGTGGGCCTCTAGAGCTCCGAAAGTGCGAAAAAAAAACGTCGCCTTGATGTTTTCAATGCGCTGGATCTCTGGGCGGGGGACCCGTTTTTTGTGATTGACCTGCCCCTCCCGAATGGTATGTGGGGGAAGGTCCCAGGGACCCCCCCCCTGGAACCGGGGGGAGGGAGGAGGAGGAGGAGGAGGAGGAGGAGGAGAGGAGGAGGAGGAGGAGGAGGAGGAGGAGGAGGAGGAGGAGGAGGAGGAGGAGGGGGGAGGAGGAGGAGGAGGAGGAGGAGGAGGAGGGGAGGAGAGGGGGAGGAGGAGGAGGAGGAGCTCCCCCTTTCCCCCCCCCCAGCCCAGCGCCCCCCCGGACGGGGGGAGGTTCGAGCCCCGGGGTTGGCGGCACTGGCCGAAGGCCACTCGCAGTACAGTCGGGGCGTTGACCTAAGGAACCCTAAATAAGGAACGAGGCCCCTTTTCTTCCAGGAGCTAAGCTTCGCATTCCGATCGAAGACCTAAGGAAAACCCAAGGCGGCCTGCAAAACAACCAAGGAACACTGAGCCCCTCCCAGACGAAAGGGTTCCTTCTTCAGCGCCCCGACCGTATAGCTTGTTTCTCGGGCGCACCCCCCTCCTGCTCCCGCTGCCCGGGTCGCGGGCCTCTGTGGAGGATACATCGCTTCCGCCCGGGCCCCCGAGCCAGAAGCGTTGTCGCTTCTCCTCTGGAGAGGGAGTTCTGGCGCTTCCTGGCGGGACGCAGAACGCCAGCGCAGAACGCAGCGGTCCACGCCCGGGGGGGCGGCCCCAAGACAGACGGAAAGCGTGCTCAGCACGCTGGTCCTTCGAGAAGGACCGGTGTAGCTGCTGTGAAGTAGCACGTGCGAAGAAGCGAAACAGCCAAACGCTGCAGCGAGACACAGCCAAACGCTGCAGCGAAGAAACAGCCACGCGCACAGGGGGGTAGGGGGAGGGGGCACAACTTCTTAGGAGACTGCTCCTTTAAAAGGCGCCGGCCTTATATCTACGAACGAAGCCCGCGCCTTCTATGAAGCAGGGGTGATTCTAAAAAGCCTTCCCCCCTCACTACCCCCCTCTGCGCGTGGCCGAGGTTTACTGATTGCGTTCTAGGGTTGGGGGGAAGCGCAACTGCCCTATCTACGTCACCGAAGTCCCGTACAGTCGAACCTTCTGAAGTAAAGAACGCTAGACAAGGAACGAGGCCCCTCTGGGGCCTCACGAGCGCCTGCGTGGGCGAGGAGCGCTGGAGAAACAGCTATGGCAGGACCCGGGGATCATCGAGCCTCTTGTGAACGTTTTCTTATTCGGCGTCTCGACATTGGGCGGAAGGGGGAAGATGGGGGGGGGGCGGGGCGCGTCTGGCTGAAGGGGCCCCAGGACACACAAATAAATACACGCAAATAAAATGATTCCCCATATTTTCCCATATTTTCTGGATTTTTGTCTTCCCGCCCAATTCCCATATTTTCCCTATTTTCCTGGCACTCGACGATTAATTGTGTCTGTGTGTTTCTTCCCCTCCTGACTGGCCCCGGACTTCTGCGGCATGCGACACTCTGCGCCGGTGCGTGCTGCGATGGGCGAGGCTGCACCTGCTTGCAGGACAGGCGCCAGCAACCAGCCAGGAGCTGCTCCGTGGGGTGGGGGCACGGGGGGCGCGCGGGGGCCCGCGCCGATCGGCAAAACAATGCATACGACAACGATCACCTTCCGAAGCCAAACTGTTCTTTGCTTCGTCGTCTTGGCTCAGGTCGGGCATGTCCTCCGACAGACGAATCTTGGGCGAAAAGCAAAGAATAGCGAAAACATGCGCAACAAAAATTGGAAACATGGCCGAAACATCGTCACAATACGATTTTTCCCAACCATCCTGTGGTGTTGGGTCCTCGTTTTGAAGAGACAGCGCCCGCGTCCTCCTTCCCTCCTTCTCCTCCCTGCGCTTCACTCACCCAGCACAACGTTTCGTGACCCCGTAGGGAGCTCCACCGAAGGCCCCAGTGGCAGGGTTCGCATGGCGGCCTCGGGCCATGTCGGCACACCCTTCACGAGGATCGTGGCCCCAAAGGGAGCTCCACCGAGGGCCCCAATGGCAAAGTTCGCACGGCGGCCTCGGGCCATGTCGGCACACCCCTCACAAGGATCGTGGCCCCAAAGGGAGCTCCACCGAAGGCCCCAGTGACAGGGTTCGCATCGCGGCCTCGGGCCATTTCGGCACAACCTTCACGAGGATCGTGGCCCCATAGGGAGCTCCACCGAAGGCCCCAGCGGCAGGGTTCGCATCGCGGCCTCGGGCAATTTCGGCACACCCCATCACGAGGATCGTGGCCCCATGGGCAACTACACCGAAGGCCCCAGTGGCAGGGTTCGCGTGGCGGCGTCGGGCCATTTCGGCACACCCCTTACAATGATCGTGGCCGCATAGGGAACTACACCGAAGGCTGCAGTGGCAGAGTTCGCATGACGGCCTCGGGCCATTTCGGCGCACCCCTTACGAAGATCGTGGCCCCATAGAAGTTCCACCGAAGGCCAC
>CAUYUJ010016973.1:138792-186292 GCA_963575745.1 Prorocentrum cordatum
TGCCCCACAGACTTCGTGCGAGGCGTTGCTGATGCCAGACCCTCATGGAGACCAGCATCTTTGGTACTGGGATTACGTGGCCCTCACCAGGAGGTTTGCTGCGCCGAGCGCCATGCTGGTTGAGGCTCCGGGCTTGCCAACTGGTCTGTTCCCGCCGATGAGTCCGCTCCTGTGGAGGGGGGCGGGCAGTGCAGGAGGAAGAGGGGGGGGCAGGGAAAAGGGGCATGGGGAATGATGTGCAGGACAAGGAGGAAGTGGGAGCGGGGAGAAGAGAGGGGTGGTTAGGGGGAAGCGAAAGAGGACGAGAGGGGATGCCGAACAAGAGGAGGAAAATAGAGAAGAGCAGAGGAGAGGGGAAACAGAGAGAAAGCGAGAGAATGCGTCGTGCCAAGAAGATGGAGAACCTCTCCAGACAGGGCCCACAGGGCGTCCGAACCTCACCTCGACGACTGGCGGCTGCTGGCAGGAGGGGCGACGAGAAGAAAAAGGGAGACGACGGAGGACGGACCACGGACGACGGGAGACAGAAAAATCGACGGACGACGGACAGCGACGACGGCGGCGACCGAGGGAAGGAGCGAACCGCGGCGCAATGCTCTTAACGGGCGAAGAACGGTATGACATAAACTTTTTCGCCGTCGGGGACACCTGCCCCTGGGCGGCTGGAAAATTCATACCCTTACGGTGGCACCGTAGGGGTATAAACTTTCCAGCCGCCCAGGGGCAGGTGTCCCCGACGGCGAAACAGTTTTTTTCATACCGTTCTTCGCCCGTTAATGATCCTCGGGCCCCTTGGGGGGCGCGGCGGCGGCGGCGGCGGCGCGGGGCGCGCTTGGCCCGCAGGTGGGCCCAGAACCTCCGCGGGCCAGCCTCGGCGAAGTCTTCGCCCTGCGCGCGGGGGGGGTCCTCCTCCTCCTCCTCCTCCTCATCCTCCTCCTCCTGTTCCTCCCTCCTCCTCCTGTTCCTCCTCCGCCTCCTCCTCCTCCTCCTCCTTCTCCTCCTCCTCCTCCTCCTTATTATTCTCAGCATTCGTATTACTAGTATTCTTATGTGTCTTCTTCTTCTTCTTCCTCGGCGGTGGGCCTCGGGCCCGAAGGGAGGGGAGGAGAGGGGGGAGGGGGGAGGGGGGAGGGGGGAAGGGAGGGCGGGGCGGGGGGGGCGGCTGCCAGAGGAGGGTTTTTAGCAGGGGCCGACCGCCCCGGCATTCCTATACAGTCGGGGCGTTGACCTGAGGGACCCTAGATAAGGAGCGAGGCCCCTCTTTCCCAGAAGTTGAACTTCGATTTCCAATGGAAGACCTCAGGACAACCTGAGGCAAGCTGTGAGACAATCAAGGAACACGGAGCCCCTCCCCAACCAAAAGGGTTCCTTCTTCAGGGCCCCGACTGTGGCAGGGGCCGACCGCCCGGGCATTCCTATAGGGCTACCCCGACCTGTTCTTAGAACCCAAAGCTGTTCTAAAAACAAACGCAAGGCTCTTGGAGCAAAAAAAACAGATGTGTTGAGAAAAAAGACAGCCCCATCCAGAAATATGTCCAAGAACCTTTGGTGCAAGCCGCAAAAGGTCCTTAGAACATTCTTTGGTGGGCCGAAAAGCGAGCCAGGACGCTTCGCCACTGCTTGAGATGGGGGGGAACTGGGGACAGGGACTGAGGGTAAGGCAGATTGCAGAGATCGAGCCACATCTGACACCGTACCTTACCTTCTCGTCCTTTACCGCTGAATTGGGTCCCCTGTGTTCTAAGAATCGGACGTCGAAAACTACACGCATTCCGAAGGGGTCACGGTCCTGAAACGTGCAAAGGCGGAAAGGGCAACGCCACTTTTGCCACGACCGGCGCGAAGGCACGAACGTCGTTCCGTGGCATGGAGGCTCAATGCGGCAGACGCGGTAAGAGAAGTCACTATCCGTTGAAGCAAGCAGCGCAGCAGCAGCGCTGCAGCGAGAGCGTCGTCCCTTCGGACGGAGGCTCCATGACATCCCTTAAACGCTGCAAATCCTTCAGCGGGAACACCACTCTTGCGTATGCAAGAGTGCGGCTAGCGCCACGGCGAGAGAGTGGTTTCGTTGGAAGGCTCTATGGACATCGTTGTGGCCATAACTGCAGCCTGAGCACAAGTTAGAAGGGTAGAGAACGGTCTGTCTGGTTTGAAAGCCATACCAGGAACCATGATTTGGCATTCCTGTGCGAAACCACAGTTAGCCTCGAACACCCGCCTTGAAACACATGTTGGCATACATGACACGGGCAACGTCGGTGCATATAGGAAAAACTTCAAGAGCCAGGTAGCAAGACAAGAGGGGAAGAGGAAGGAGGCACAGCGAAAGGGAGAAGAGAGGTGTCATGGTGGTTCCAGTGTTCGTCTTTGATTGCCCCTGAAGCAGGAAGAGCCGTGGAGGGCATCTTAGGAGTCTCCTGGGGCGACTTGGACTCTTCCCGGGGACTATCCTGCTGGGGCGTCCTGGAGGCGATCGGAGAGTATGCGGGGTCGCTCGGGGGGCCTCGCGGGCAGCCTTCGCGTGCGTTGAGGCAGTCTGGCAGGCTTTCCTAGGCCGTCTGGGAGTTCGGGGCACCTGGGAGGTTCACCGCAACTTGACAACCATGAAAACGTCCGACGGAGAAGCATGCTTTAAAACAAATGTTAGCGGCGCGCAGAGGGGGGTAGGGGGAGGGGGGAAGGCTTCTTAGAAGGGGGCTGCTTCTTAGAAGGCGCTGGCCTCACATGTATAGAGAAGGCCCGCGCCTTCTAAGAAGCAGGGGTGCTTCTAAGAAGCGCTCCCCCCTCACCCCACCCCCCTCTGCGCGTGGCCGAAAATGGATGTTATCGTTTGTTTGTCCTTCCTGAGAGCCTCTCGGGGCCTCTGGGCGGCTCGTGTCCCCTCCAAGGTCCGGGGGAAGGGGGGGGCCTCTGGGCACTCCTCTCGCTGTGCGGGGCGCGCGGCCAGAACGCGCAGAGGTTGAGCGCTGTGGGGCCTGTTGAGGGCGTCTGGGGCGCCTGCGAGAGGCTTCGTCGGGGCCTCCTGGGGACCTCCCGAGGGCGTCGGGGGGTCCTCTGGGCCGTTGGTGGGGCCTCTTGGGTCATCGTAAGGCGCTCTTGGGCCGTCTGCGGGGCCTCTGTGGGCGTCCCTGGGCCGACTTGGGAGCCTCTTGGGGCCCTCTGTTAGGGCCGCAGTGTGGGTCTCTTCGGCCGTCTTGGGGCCGTCTTGAAGGGCTCTGGAACCATCGTGGGGCATGTTGGGCTCCCTTTGACGGGGGTATCGGGTGGTCGTGGGGCCGTCTGGAAGCTCTATGGGGTCGTCTGTGGCTGTGAGGAAGCCCGAGCAACGCGAAAATCATTCGCGAAAACCTGAAGAACATCGACGGCCTCTTGAGACCGTCCTGGGGGTCCTCTTGGAGCCCTCTTGGACCGTCTTGAGGCAGTGTTCATCTTGGACCGTCCTGCCCAACCCCCCTCCTGAGGGGCAACGATAGGGGGGGACTGGCATAGGGGGGGATGCATCGACGTGGAATCGGCGATACATCGCCGATAGATCGGCGATAGGCCCCCGATAGTGAATCCTCATCTTCCTGGGCAGGTTGGGGCTATCGGGCCCCTATCGGCGATCAATGGGCGATTGGGGGTCGATGGTTCGGCCCCCAATCGGGATCAATGGATTGGGGGTCGATGCCCATTCCCCCCTCTCGTTGCCCCTGAAACCCCCCTCCCCCTGCTGGCCAGGCCGCTGAAGGAGCAGGAGGACGAGGACGACGACCGGAGACAGGAGGGCGGAAGGAGACCCGCACAGCCCCGAGGGGAGCTCGCCGAAAGCCCTGAACCTGAGAGGAACAAGAAGGTGAAATCTGCCGCAAGCAGCAAAAACCTGCGAGTCGTGGCTGGCCCGCAGACAAGGGGGGGGAGGACCTCTCCCCCCTCCCTCCTCCCATTCCTCCCTCCCCTCACTCCCCTCAAGTCCCCCCTGTCTCCTCCCTTCCTGGTTCCCCTCACCCATCCCTGCTCCGTTGCTCGGCGGCGAGCGAGGGGGGGGGGGAATGAGAAGGAAAAGGCCTGCTCAGAAGGCGGCGGACTTCTCACAAGCCCCCTCGCTCCTTCTGAGAAGGTATTTTCTTCTTCGGGGAAGACTCAAGAAACTTCTCAGAAAGCCGGGGGACTTCCGAACCTTCTGAGAAGGCCTTCTCCTTCTCACTTTCCCCCCTCGCTCGCCGCCAAGTTGCACCCTCCCATCTCCCTCCTATGGGGGACACAAGACACCGATGCCGTTGCTCCCCGGAAGTCTCCCAGGGTGCGTTCTGGCCAGGATTTTCGAGGCGACTCCAGCCGACGGTGACGAGGGCAGGGCAGCGATACCGACGGTATCGGTACCTCGTCCTCCTCTGACATTTTTTTTTGTTCTCTCTCTCTCTCTCTTTCCCTTCACCAGCGACGACGACGACGCCATGTTTGGAAGAAAGAAGTACCCCTGGCAGAATCCCTGAGGACTCTGACCCACGTCAGCGTTGTCGTCGTCATCACTGTCGTCATTGTCGCCGTCGTCGTCGTCGTCGTCCCCCATTCGGGTCGGCGGCACCGGCCGTAAGGCATTCGCAATAAACACCGGCATAAACCTAAACTGTCGGAGGTTCTCGCGGATTTCTTGGATCGGTTGGACGTGGCTTCATGGGGGGGTCATAAATGGGGGGGTCAGAAACGGTCCCCTTTCGTGCCCCTTTCGAGCCCCTCTGGACCCCCAGGGGGCTCGTTTAGGTACCGTTTGGGTACCTTTTCGGACCACCCTCGCCACCCCCCCATTTATGACCCCTCCATTACGCAACGCCCAAATCGGCGCCTGGGCCCCACTCCCGGGCGCGCGGAGCGCGCCAAAGGGCGGCGCCATATAGGCGCCGCCGGGAGGGGCCAAACTTCGCCGATCCGAGATGACCCGCGTGGAGATCCGAAGGCTTCTGCTTATGCCGTCCTTTCTTTTCCGCTTCACTGACGACGACGACGACCATCTTCCTCCCCCACGACGTGAGGGGCAACGAGGAGGGGAGACGCCTCGATCCCCAATCGCCCATTGGTCGTCGACACTCAGGGATCTGATAGCTCCAGACCGCCTCGGAAGGTGCGGATTTGCCGTCGGGGGCCTATCGCCGATCTATCAGCGACGTATTGCCGACTCCAGGTCGATGTGTCCCCCCCTTGGTCAGTCCATCCCCCTATCGTTGCCTTGTGGATGCCCCGACAATGGTCACTCTAAAATAATGATCATTGAATTACGAATGGTCTCTCTCCTGCTGAACCAAAGGTCTAACGCATGTTTTACATGCCATGATCATGCTTGAATGTTTGTTTGACATCTGGATACTATTTGGCAACATGGGGAAACCAACAGATACAGATACCGCTACTCCCTGGACCTCTCCCAGGGCGCGTCCTTACCAGAATCTCGAAGGCGAATCCAGCAGTGGCGACGAGGGCCATCCAGGAAACCCAAAAAACGAGCCAAAGGTAGCAGTATCGGTACCTCTTCCTCCTCTGACAACACGCCTCCATTCCATTGGTCGTCCCCTCCTTGAGCAGGGGCCGACCGTCCCAGCATTCCTATAGGACGACCACGACATGCTCTGAGAACCCTAAGAGGCTCGAACAGCACAAACAATGTTCTTAAAACATAAGCCCGATGTGTGTAAACAAAACAGCCTCGGCCAGGTATGTTCTGAGAACATTTCGCGCAGACCACAAAGAGAGGTTCTTAGGACGATCCTTCGTGGGCCGATCGGCACGCCAGGACGCTTCGATACTGCTTGACTATTGTTGGTCCTCACGACGGGGACGGCGACGATTAGAATAAAAGAACAAACACCACAAACGTAAACTTTTGGCGCTCCGCGCGGATTTCTTGGATCTGCGCTGGACCCCCCACCCTGGCGCCCAGAGCGCGCCATGGGCGGCGCCAGAGGCGACGCCTGGGGGGCCCCGGCGCGGATCCAAGAAATTCGCGCGGAGCGCCAAAAGTTTATGTCAATGGCGTTTGTTTAACTCGAAGCTTGACCAGGATTTCGAGGCGAATGTGGCAGTGGCGACGAGGGTCTCCCAGGCGGCCCAAAAAGGGGAGAACGGGCGGGGGGTAGAGGTATTGATACCTTGTCTGCGAGGTGGGGATTTATCAATATCCACCACCTGGGAAACGTATGGATACATTTGGGCCCCCCTGGGGGCCCTGGGAATCCACCACCACCGCTCCAGGATTTATCCATATCCACCACCTGGGAATCCATATCCACCACCATTCTGGTGCTCCAGCGGGCGGTGGATATGGATACATTTGGGCCCCCCCGGGGGCCCGAATATATCCCTCGGCACCGCCTGCGGAGGGGTCCCCGACAATTCATCCTCCGGGCGGTGATCCTGTATCGTTTCCCGCCTCGGATTTCTTCCTCTGAGCTTGACTGTCGCTGCCCCTCGCGACGGGGACGGCGACGATGCCGCCGCCCCCTGGCGGCGAAGGACCCCCCCCCAAAAGGCGCTGGGCCCCCAGCCTCGGCCTCGGGGTCGGAGGTGGCCTCGCCTCGCCGGGAGGCGAGATCGCGCGGAGGGGGGGCGCCGCGGGGAGGGCGGCAAGAGAGCCTCGCGGGCAGGGCCGCGGGGAGCACCGCGAGGAGCATCGCGAAGAGGGCCGCGGGGAGCGCCGCGTGGAGGCAGGAGGGCGGCGGGGAGGGCCGCGAGGAGCGTCGCGAGGAACATCGCGAGGATGGTCGCGAGGAGGAGGAGGAGGAGGAGGAGGAGGAGGAGGAGGAGGAGGAGGAGGCAGGACAGCGACGGGGGGGATGCGAGCGAGGAGCCAAATGGGGCGAGGGGCGATGCGGCATCGTGGCCTCGGGGGTTCGGCGTCGCCCTCGCCCTAGCCATCGTCGCTCTGGCCGTCGTCGTCGCGTGTTTCCTCGCCGGCGGCCACCTTTGTGAGAGCAGAAAGGACGCCCTCATGAGGAGCACCCCGACAAGCCATGCCGTGCAGTGAGCGCACCACCAATAGGACATAATCCAACAGGAGGGGACGGTGAAGTGACCGCCCACGGCCGTAGAATACAGGCAAAACATGTATATATATATATATATATGTATGGATACGTATACATATATATTACAATACAGGCCAATTATGGGGGTCGTGGTGGGTCCCTCCCTGCATCGTTGTACTCGCCCCCGCCATCGGCGCTCTTGTCGTCGACGCTCTGGTCGTCGCTCGCCCTCGCCGCTCTGGTCGCTCTCGCCGTCGCCGCTTCGTCGTGGGCGCCCTCGTCCACGCCCTCGTCCAAGATATGCTCCTCGCTGGCGTTCGCATCGTAGGCGTCGTCGTCGGTTACATCCTCGTCGTTCCAGGGTGGCCGGGAGAGCTTGTCCAACCGATTTCCGATGGCGACCGTTACCGGGAGCCGACTGTGGGACAGGATGCGGCGTTCCTGTTTTGCTGTTGCTAAAGCCGATGCCAAAAGGCTGACAGGCGCACCTGCGTTGGGAAGCAAATGGCGATAGAAAAGCGGGGCGTGGGAAAGAGCAGAGACATGTAGGGCTCCCATCACTCCGGACATTCGCACTGATTTCCTGTTCTGTTCCCACAAGCAGGGGCCTGAAACAAGCTAGCATACTGAGCAGCAACAAAAAACGATCGGACCCAGGCTGGTCCTCTCAGCAGCCCGCAGCTGGCCACTATATATACATTCGCATAGACAAACAGCATTCTAGAATATGTAGGGGCCGAAAGAGCCGAAATATGAAAGCTCAGCACGCACATGCAAGTATAGGCATCTCGGCACACATCGTGCGTAACAACTCAGACGGTTCACTCTCACAGCTCCTCTTCGGGAGCAGGCATATCCCTTGGGAGATGTAGAAAGCCGGCCACAAGCCGGTGAGACTGGCCACGCAAGTCCATTCCCTTGGCGAGTACGTCGGCCAACATAAAATCTGTCGGCACCCACCTCATCGGAATGTCGCTGCGGCTCATGTTCTCCCTGGGGTCAAGTGCATCTTCGAGCTGAATCGCCTCGCGCAGCCATGCGAGGTCCATGATGAGCCTCTTCTCCTGCGGCAGCTTGCCGCTGTCCTTGTGGATGATGTCACACAGCGACTTGCAGTCAGTGAAACATGTAGCCGGTAGCACCCGAATAGTCGCCAGCATCTCCCTGTTGGTGATGTCCAGGTCTACGCGCATCATCTCCACAATCTTCGCCCTGACGACCTCCGCAGCGTCGAACGCCGCGGCGCAGCTCTGCGCCCCCGCGAAGGTACTCCGAGCCACGCGCGGCAGCGCATGGCTCCTCCAGTCCACCATGATAGCTTGGCTGAACTCTCCATCCGCCACCTTGCGCTCGCACAGGTACACAAGATCGCCCGCCTGCGAATGGACCTTCTCGCCATGCGCCATCTTCTCACTGGCCTCCTCCTCGGACAATGTATTCCCCCAAGCGGCATCATGGAAAAAACAATAAGGCACCATGGCGAATTCATGCCAAAACGTGACATGTGAGACTTCTCGTGGACCGCGTCCTGGACAACTTTGATAGCTTTGTTAAGGCCCAAGACGTTCTGGAACGTAGGCTTGTTCTGGGTCCGCTGCGACATGGACACCGCGCGCGACAAGTCTGGCCTCTCTTCGCGAGCTGGCCACCCAAGACTCCCGATTGCACTCCGGTTGTCTGCAATCTCCGCGCTGTCCCACTCCAAGTCAGGCTTCGACTCCCGGGACTTATCCAGGTCCACAGGCTCGAGTCTGCCCTCGATGAAGGTAGACTGGTCCAATGCGAAACCGCCGTTCGGATCCCTCTCGAGGTTTTTCCCACAGAGCATCCGAAGTTGAACAATCCACGCGCTCATGGGCGTAGAGCTCGCGACTCAGTAGCTACCAACAAACCTTCAGCACGTACGCAAACGGATAAGCAAAACCTGCCATCCTGGTTGGATCCGCGAAGCACTGTCGGGTCCAACCTTGACTACATCATGTGGATGGTATGCCCGTTCTCGTGCTCCAGCTTAGCATCTATGAGAACTCGGCGTAGCTGCCTCCACCGCAAACGAGGCGCGTCAGCAAGTCCGAAGATGCCCTTCTTGACTATCAGCACGCACCTGGGGCCCATGTAGGGCAGGCCCTCCTGAGGCTGGGCTATGCAGAGTGCCTCCGCGCGGCCGTGCCCCCCCCCTTGCATGAAGGCGCACTCGGCATCTCCAGCGGCGATCTCAAAGTCGTAGGCCGCCGCCACAGCCAGGAAGCTGAAACATGATTGTCTAAAAACCGTAGGTGCGTCCGTCTTGAGGCCCAGCGCGAGGCCCGGGTCGTTGCGTCCTCCACAAAGTAGTCTAGCTTTCGCCTTGACTGGTGCATCCTTCACCCCAGCATTCTTGTTGCGGTAGAGGCAACGCGACGTAAGTGCACGAGTTGGGTGCACTCGCTCCCTGACCTTCAAACTCTCCTCGACGCTCAGTGGTTCGACTGCAGCATAGCTCTCCCGCTGCTTCCACCGTTGATCGGCCGCCTCCCGAAACAATGGCTCATTCCGCTCAGGGATGGCATTCTATGGCGTCTCCCTCTCCATGGCCCTCTTCTTGTGTCGGTTGGTGCCCCAACTCCGCTTCGCGATGAGGCCGACGCTGAACTTGCCCAGTTGAGCCGGCTGCTCGGGGTGATCTCCAAGATGAGGTAACGCTGGATAAGGGTCCACCCGATGCACCTGCGGGGCCCGCGTCTGTCTGGCGAGCCGCCCGCCTCTTCGCGAACTCCGCCTTGTTGCAGGGGGCGCCCTGCTCGGGCAGCGCAGGAGGCACTGCTGCAGAAGCTGCAGACCCCGACGGCGACAGCCTCGAAGATGAAGCAGCTTCGGCTCGCGTAGCAGACGGCCCCGCTGGCGCCTTCGCCTCGCGCTTCTTCCGAGCTGGCTCTCCGGGTAGATCGCCCCGATCAGCCACGCGCATCTCCTTCAACTCCTCCCCCCGCAAAAGCTCATGCAAAACATGCCCCAAATCTTGTGCTGGGCGTCGCTCAAGAGGCGGAGCCCCTTCTTCGCCATCGCGTGGTCCTCGACCTCGCTGATCTTCATACTTCGGCTGTTCGTCTTGCTCAAACTCTCCCGAAAGCTTCCTCAACTCCTCGGCATCTTGGCCATCTCCCTGTCTTAGCCACAAGTTCTCCTCATCTTCAGCCGGTTTTAGTTGTTCATGCGATACCTGCACTGCGCCCGCTCCACGAGACAACCAGAAATTGGAAGCCCGAGCCAATCCAATAACCGCAGCAGGTCTTCGCCATTCGTGAAGTTCGGTCCCTTTGCGCTGCCTACAATAGAACACCAAGTCGCCGTTCTCGTAGTTGACTCTGGTGACCCGAGGCATGCGCAGCAACGCCCTCCTCAGCGCTGGGCTGTTCTGCATCTCTACGAATGCGGTCCTCGCTGCTGTCCTGACTGCCATGCGTCTCGGCAAGTGAAAAGACACATGGCGCATACTCTGCTCCGTGATCCGGCCCAGCCGGTCGATCAAGTCGGCGGCTAGGTTGGGTGAGCAGCCGTAGACCCACAACGAAAGTGAAAAGCCACAAATACTACGCATGTCATTATTGGCCTGGCAGGTCTCCCAAACGGCCACCTCCAGCTCGTGGCGATCGGAGATCGTCTTATGCTCGGCGACGCGGTTGATCATCAGCTTGAGCCAGGCTCCATGTCGTTCGGTGCGCCCGTTCTGCCACTGCGAATGCCCTCGCGCGTATCCCCATAGAATACATGGCCTCGTGGAATTGCTTGTAGAACATTCCGTCAGGGTCAAGCCTGACTGCCGATGGTGGCCCCGCTGTCCACAACTCCCTGAAGACCGTGGCAATGGCATGTGGCTTGCGGTTCTTGAGGTATCGCGCCACGTGGTGGGTAGTGGATGCCTCAGCGATGGACAGGAACAGGTAAGGCTTCCCTTTGACCGTTCTCAAAGATATGCCGTCCAGGCCTATCCCGCCGTTGAAGCCCCCCACTGGTGACAGTCGCGAGATCCGATGATCCCAAGACCGGCTTGGCACGTCGGCACGTAGAGCACTTGATGTGCTTAGCCCCCATTCACGAGCGCGTCCTCGGCCTCTGTGAGGAGCAGAGTGCGGGCTAGGTCGTCGTTGGTCGGGCGCCCTAGGTTCCGGCGCAGGCGCCGAACCTTCGCGCGAACCTCCAGAGGCAACGCGCCCGCCTTCTGGCCGAAGGATGGCCCTAGCGCCCATGGGCTCTCCCTCGGGTGCGTCGCTGCCATCGAGCTCCAACTCCGCTGGACGTGCAAGGTTGTTCTCGTTCGCGATCTCCTCGAAGGCGTCGACCAGCCTCCTGCTGAACGTCGGTGTAGACCTGGCTCCAGGATATCCCGTTCTTCATGCCCTTGAGCTCGACGTTGTCGTGGCCCCCGTTGCAGACGCAAGCGCAATGCTTCTCAAAAGCTGCGTGTGTCGCCAGGATCCGCGTGGACTTGCGGACTGGCGCGCCCGCGCGCGGGCGCTTCAAACTGTGCGCGCACATATCAGTCTTGAACTCCACTACGCCCTGCAGTGCTCGAAGTCGTCGCCAAGGTAGCTCGGTCCATGACTGACCATCCAAGGGTGCTCGGTAACCGCCATTCTTACTGCGGCATGCTCCATCTCGAAGATATTGTCGACCAGCCTCAGAGTTGGTAGCTCACGAATACGCGCCTTCCTCATCGCCTGCCGGCCCCCCTTGAAGACTGAGCTGTGGAGGTGGCTCAAGATTGTGCAAGACGGCTCCAGGATGACTCACATCGGCTCGACGCGCTGCAGGTACTCCATGAGCTCCTTCTCGGTGCAGTTATTCTGGAGGTCGTCGCCGTAGACAAGGTCCCAAGGCTGACCCACTCGGTGACCTCGCGCTGCTGCGTCGCGAGAAGCACCCGCATGTCCGCCCCGAATCTCCAGGACATCGATTTTCTGGGGCTTGCCGCTGTTGACGAAGGCCTGCTGGTACTCCGGCCGCCCGCTGTCCTCGCAGTCGAAGATCCTGTCCTCGCTGTCCTTTCCTCGGCCGCCCGCTGTCCTCGCTGAAGGATAAGGCCGGTGGCGTCGTCGATGCTGGCCGCCGCGCGCATGGCTGGAAGCGCCCGCGAAGCCAGAGCTCCGCGTAGCCCATGTAGAACTCGCTTCCGAACTCCTCTCCGCAAGTGTCGCTTCACCTCGCCGTTGCAAAACCCTGGTCCAGATGTTGCATCAGCTCCTCGCCCTGGTCGGCCTCCTCCGCCCCCCCGCTCGACAGCGCCTCCGGGGCCCTCTCGCGATCCGAATCTGGGCCCCAATCCGGCTCCGACAAGGTTTTTTCTTCGTCGCTGCTCGAGTCTTCGCTGGCCTCCCGTGGCCCGAGGTCGACTCGGCGATGTCCAGGTTTGAACTGGGGGCGGTTGTACTCGGCGGCCCCTTCGTGAGCGTCCTGGCCTGCATGGCCCGACGCGTCGGCCTGGTAGTCGGCGCAGCCTTTGCTGTTGGCCCCCGTGGCATCTCCTGCCCCTCGGCGCAAACATCCCTCAAGGATATCGCGGAGACGGCCCCTGACGGCGGCGGGTCGGTCAGACCTCCCCGAGCCCTGATTCGTAGCCTTAGACCGTCCGCTGCCCACTCGGTAGCGCTGCCCGCAGCCCTGCAGAACTGGACCAGTAGTGGCTTGCTCAGCTTGCTGTGGCCTGCCACCAACTGAGACCGCTCGGTCCCCCTCTTGAACTTTGTCTCCTCTGGAATTCCTGCTGCCCGAACCGCCGCTCGCAGTTTCGCGTTCGCCTCGCTGCCCGAGGCCTCGACGCCCGCCGACGAGAGCAGCTCGATCAGCTCCTTGTTGCCCATGTTGGCGATGCACTTCTGCTTCGGCAGCTGCGCCGTCATCCTCGAGCTGATAATGCACTTCTGGTAGCCCAAACTCACCGTCACCCCCGTGTCGGTGTCATGAGGGCTCTGGCAGCGTTCATCAGGATTCTGGCGAACCGCCGCCATGCCAGACGCGGGCCCGGCATCTTCTGGACAGGAATCGCAGGCATCTGCGGCGACCGCCGGGTCGTGATGCGACGGTGGATATCGAGAGATTTCGGGGGGAACTCGAACAATGGCAACTAGGCCGTTAGTGCTTCTGACGTTCGGGTCCTCTTGGTGTCTCTTCGGGCTTGCTGGGCCCGCGGGCTCTCGATTCTCCGGATTCCCAAAACGAAATTGGCCTCTGAGATGTCTCCCCAATGCGGTTTGCCGCGGGGTCCTTTAAGACGAAAGTGACCTGCATGGCGTTTGCGTTCGTGTCCGTCGCGGCAAACTTGACTACATAGCGTTTGTCTTCAGGCCCGTTCAGGCGAAATTGACTTACGTGAGGCTTACCATCGGGTCCATTTGGGCAAAACTGACTTACGCGAAGTTTATCTTCGGGTCCATTTGGGCTAAACTCACTTACGTGTTGTTTATCTCCGGTCCGTACTCGCACTCCAAGTCCGTCGCGATCCCCAACCTCGGGATGTCCCCCGGCTGGCCCCTGGACCCTCTCGTCCAAAGCCTCGTGCCCGCGCTCAATGTCGCAGGCGATCGGACTTGGAGCCGCGAGCATCTGGATCGCGAAGTCCTGCTGAGGCCCCTCGAAGTGAAATTGGATCTCTGAAGCTTTTTCGTACGACGCTGCGTTCGGCGGCATTGCCCGCCCACCCTGCGGAAACTGAAACATGTTTCAGAGCAGTGGATGGTGTGAGTCAGCTTCTGCGACCTGGACCGGCGCCGTTCCCATCTCTTTGGAATAGAAGAGGAACTGGCGCGAAGATCGCCGACAATGCCGACCCGTTTCGCTACCAGTCTCGAAAACAAAAGTGGCAAATCGCCCAGCGCAGCGCTGACGCGCAATATTCTACACAAGCGATGTCCGATACAGATTGGAACCAAGACCGCAAACATGCCCCAAACTGGGCCACGCGCCCCTTAACGGAATCGCCCCATTCCTGGAACCCGCTGGCATCGTAAACTTCGTGTGCAGCGGCGTAGAAGAGCAGCCCACATCTTCGACAGATTGTAGCTCATCGCGCATCTAGCAGAGCCAGTGTCGTAAATTGCAAAAACCAATATTCCAGCGCATCTCCTCAAACAAAAAAAAAGCGAACACAAATACTGGAAACAAGTGGCATCCGGTGCTGCTGTTGGGCTTGGTAGTGCTTGTCGGTGCTGCTCGCGCAGAACGCTGCGTACTGTGTGTCCACGTCGCAGTTGCCATAACTGCATGTGGCTCCGCCTCCACAGCCGACCCGCCATGGATAGCAAGCGTCGGCCTGCGAGTATGCTGCGAGATGCGCCCACGAGACTTCGGGCTTTCTGGATGTCCTTTCCATTGACTTTTATGGTCGCATGCCTTGCAGACGGAATTCTTTTTAGTTCGTCAATCTGCTTCTGTCTGGCAGGGTCTCGTAGACGTTGTGGATGTGGCTTCGGCCGCGGCGGGTCGCTTCTCTAATTTTCGGAGATCTTTCATCTCGACCTTGGCAGTCGTGAACTCGGTGCTGGTGAATCGCTCGCTGCTTTCTTTCCAGCCCGCAACGTAAGCCTCGGCCACGGCTTCCTCCACAGCTCCACCTTCAGCGCCGTCCTCAGCCTCGTCGCCCTCGAAGACCTCGAGGCCTGGAAGGTCGGCGCGGTTTCCACCGTTTGCCAAGAACGCCTCCACTGCCTGATACTCGTCGTCATCCAGCTCGTGCAGATAGCTCTGTACGTTGTCCGTGGCTGGGCGCTCCGGTTGCTCATCTTCCAGTTCTGCATGTAGTGCTCGCTGCCCTGCGCGCGGCGCCCAGCTCCTGTTGAACTGCTTTGGCCTGCTATCTTGCTGGGGTCTGTAAAACTCTGCCACTTTCGAACTGTTGCGCTCAGCGGCCTCCGCCTCGCGCTCGTAGTCATAATCGTGGTTCGAGTTGCCTAGCACCATGGCGCGGCGGTCGCTCGGTAACTTGAGCTTCCCCAGGAATGACCATCCTAATACAATGGAAGACAATGCCACATCGAACTTCTTGAGCCTATGCACGAACGCGTTGGATCTTCTTTTGAATACCCTAATCTATCCGTGGGGCCGACTCTCCAGCATCGCGAAGAACACATGAAGCACGTCACCCTGTCGAAAGATTTCCTGCTCCTCGAAGCGGTCCCCGAACTCCGTCACGAGAAACTCTCGACCTGTTGGGAGGGACAACTTCTGCAAATCAATGTCCTCAACATCTGCCCACGCGTCGCCCTGGAGCCTCGCGTAGAGTGCTGCTCCCTGGCGTTTTGCCTTGAACGTGGTCGCCAGTGTCCAGGCTTCCGCGCGGCGAGAGAAGTCCCGCCAGCCTGAGCCGTCGAATATCGGGATCGGCAGATTGTCCCTTGGCTCATACTCACTCAGTCTCGGCAAAAGGGGCGCCTCCTCGTAATCGTCCTGCTCGTAGTCGTCATCGTCGTGGTGCTGCTCAGCGGTAGCCGTCTCCCATCGCCCGTCGGGTCTCCACGTCCTGGCCGCCATGGCGGCCGCAAGATAAGCGAAGTGCAGCTAGCGTAGCGTAGACCGAAACCACTGTTCCGGCTACCACTGTGACAAAGGATGCAGCGTTCCCCTTTTGCTGTTGCTAAAGCCGATGCCAGAGGCTGTCAGGTGCACCTGCGTTGGGAAGCAACTGGCGATAGAAAAGAGGGACGTGGAAAAGAGCAGGGACATGTAGGGCTCCCATCGCTCCCGGAATTGACACCGACCTCCCCACCTCCGGGGACATCGTGACTCGCGCATCCGATGGCCTGTGCATGGAGAGACCTGCCACGACCTCCCAAACCTCCGGCGCTCTTCGCAGGCACCCTCAGCGGCCATCTGACTGAGGGCCTCCATCACAGTGATCGCCGTCGTCGTCGTCGTTGTCGTCGTCGTCGTCGTCCTATCCACGACCAAACGCCGCGGGAGCAGATCGCGACGCCACCGGGCCCTTCCCATCGATCCCCCGTCGCTCACTCCCGACGTCGCCGGAGGGCCAAACAAAAAACTGGCGCCAGGTGGAGAGAAGGGGGAGGCAAGGGGAAGGGCAGGAGTGGGGTCCTCCTCGCAGGGCTCGATCTAAACTTAGGTCGCGCTTGACCTCCTACAAGCGGATTTGGGAGGAAACGTCGAACATTCTCGAAACATGCTGAAACCACGAGGAAAATCGTTCCTGGACATTTTGTCCTACCCTTTTGGAATATACCTCCTGTATTGGAACGCGCCCGACTTAAATCTAAACACTGATTGCTGCAAAACGGAACCGAACCAAAACCGGCCCACGACATCGACAGAACACCGCTCAGGTCGAGCCCTGCCTCCTGGGGACTCAGGGCGGGCGCTCGCCCGGGGGGGGGGGGGGGGGAGACCACAGGGAACCGAGACAGCGACTCCCGGCTCATCCTACTCCTCCACCTCAACCTCCTCGTCCTCCTCCTCGTCCTCCTCCTCCTCCTTATCCTCCTTCTCCTTCTCCTCCTCCTCCTCCTCCTCGTCCCTCCTGATCTCCGTCTCCTCCACCGTTTCCTCCTGCACCGCCTCCTCCTCCTCCTCCTCCTCCTTCTCCTCCTCCTCCTTCCTTCTCCTCCGCCTCCGCTCCTCCTCCTCCTCCTCCGCCCCCTCCTCCCTCCTTCTCCTCCCTCCTCCTCTCCTCCTCCTCCTCCTCCTCCTCCTCCTCCTCCTCCTCCTCCTCCTCCTCCTCCTCCTCCTCCTCCTCCTCCTCTCCCTCCTCCTCCTCCTCCCTCCTCCCTCCTCCTCCTCCTCATCCTTCCTCATCCTCCTCCTCTTCCGCCTCCTCTCCTCCTCCTCCTCCTCCTCCTCCTCCTGCTCCGCCTCCTCCTCCTCCTCCTCCTCCTCCTCCTCCTCTTCTCCCAGGGTGCGTTCTGGCCAGACCTTCGAGGCGAATCCACAGCGCTGGCGACGAGGGACTCCCAGGAGGCCCGAAACGGCGAGGCGAGGCAAGGCTAGCAGCATCGGTACCTTCTCCTCCCCCGTGGCCATCGCTCGGACGTCCATTCCCTGTATTTTTTTGTCGGTTTCGTGCGTGGCTTTTTCGCCAAATGATCAAGGATGCTCCTCGATGGTCCTCGCCCAAGGAAGAATGCACACGTCCGAGCGATGCCAAGCCCCTGGGCGGGCGCTCACGCGCCTGCCCGCTCCCGCGACCTGCCCGGCCCCGATGTCAAAAGGCCAGCGCCGCCTGGCGCCCCTCGGGCTCCACGGGGGTCGTTGACGCAAGTCGGGCTCCATGAATGGCCGGCGTGCGACGCAAAACCCAGTCGGTTGAGTTTTCTCCACTGGCACAAGGTAAGACCGCACAAAGAAATGGATATGACACTTCTTTGTGTCCCTTGACTGAGGGAGTATCGGTACCTTTTCATCACCAATGTCAGTACCTTTTCTTGCCGGCGCGCAGAGGGGGGTAGGGGGAAGGGGGAAGGCTTTTCGGACGGAGGCTGCTTCATAGAAAGCACCGGCCTTGCATTTAGAGATCAGGCCGCGCCTTCTCTGAGAAGCAGCCTCCTTCTGAGAAGCCTTCCCCCCTCCCCCTCCCCCTGCCCCCCTCTGCGCGTGGCCGATGTTCCTCGTAACGGCATCTTCCCTTTCCTCCCCCTCTTAATCACCTGTCTGATCCGATAGCCGTCGCCCCAATCAATCTCCACTATTCTTCGTGCGCTTTCGTGCGATTTTTCTCAATCATCTGCTGGCGCTGTTTCCAGAAGTTCCTTCCCTAAAACTGGCCTGTGGCGTGGCCTGCCCTCCCCAGACAAAGGGGCAGGGGGAGGAGAAGGAGAAAGAGGAAGAGGAGGAGGCGGAGGAGGAGGAAGACGAGAAGAGGACGAGGAGGAAGACGAGGAGGAGGAGGAGGAGGAGGAGGAGGAGGTGGAAGACGAGGAGGAGGAGGAGGAGGGAGGAGGAGCGCCATCTCCTTGGCCTGCTCCCCCGAGGGGGGTGGGCGGGGGCCGCGGGCCTCCGCCCCGCTCGCCGCTCAGCATCCTCTGGGTGAGCGCCTTGACCCGCGCCTCGTGCGCGCGGCGAGCGGCGCGGCGGCCAATACCCCACGGCCTCCGTGGGGGGGGCCCCTCGCGGAGGCTCCTCCCGACCCAGCAGCGCCGCCCTTGCTCCTCCTCCTCCTCCTCCTCCTCCTCCTCCTCCTCTCCCTCCTCCTCTCCTCCTCCTCCTTCTCCTGCTGCTGCTGCTGCCTGCTGCTGTTGCCTGTGCTGCTGCTGCTGCTGCTGCTGCTGCTGCAGCTGCCTCCCTCGTCCTCCCTCCGCCTCCCTCTCCTCCTCCTCCTCCTCCTGCTGATTCCTCCTCCGCCTCCTCCTCTCCTTGTCGTCCTCCTCCTGCTCTCCGTCCTCCTCCTGCTCTCCGTCCTCCTCCTCCTCCTCCTCCTCCTCCTCCTCCTCCTCCTCCTCCTCTCCGTTCTCCGCCTCCTCCTCCGGAGTTTTTTTGCAAATTTCTGCCCCCAGGGGCCCTCGCCGGGCCTCGAGACCGCCAACAAAACGACTCAGGATGAAAAACTGGTCCTGGGGAATGGGTCGAGACCTCCGATGACTCCGCATTGAGCAAGTCACGGCATCGGATCTCTGGGAAAGGGGGCCCTCTGGGGGCCCTCAAAAGGCCCCTCTCGGGGCCCTAAAGGGCTCCGTCAGGGGGCCTATGCCTGCCCCCTCTTCGGCAGCCCTCGCTGCCCCCCCGTGCACCGACCCCCATGGCGCCGCCTCCAACTCGCGAGGGGGTCGAGAGGTCGGGGCCGAGGGAAGCCTCGCAGGGGAGGCGTGGCCCTGGAGCCCAAGGATGCCAGCACGAAGGCCGGGGGCTCGAGCTCGGAGCCGAGCGGGCGTCCCGACGCAGTCGCCGTTCTCGAGGAGGGCCGGGGGAGAAGGCGAGCGACTTGCCGTCGCTCGGACTGCCATTCCCCGTGCACGCTGCGGTTTCGTGCGCGGCTTCTCGCCCGATGGGCCAGGATGTTCCTCGGTTTTGAGCAGGGACCGACCGTCCTGGCATTCCTCTAGGCCGACCACGAGATGTTCATAGAACCCCAAAAGAACCATGTTCTTAGAGCATAAGCCCGATGTGTTGAGACAAGACAGCCCTAGCCAGAAATGTTGTAAGAACATTTCGTACAGACCACAAAAGGTTCTTAGAACATTATTTGGTGGGCCTGTAGGCGAGCCGGGACGCTTCGCCACTGCTTGACGGTTGTCCTCGCCGAGGAACGAGGCACACGTCCGAGCGATGCCGAGGCGAGCAGCAGTGCGAGGCCGCGCGCCTCCCGACGTGGCGGGCAGCTCTGCGCGCCTCCCGACATCGCGGGCAGCCCTGAGGGCCCAGGAAGCAATATAGCTGGAAGAAGAAGAGAGGAATAATAATAATACGAATCATAAGAAAAAAAAAGAAGAATAAGAAGAAGAAAAAGCAGAAGAAGAAGAAGAAGAAGAAGCACGGCAGACACTAACTTTTTGGCGCTCCGCGCGGATGTCTTGAACCTGCGCTGGACCCCCCCCCTCCCTGGCGCGTGGAGCCAGGGGCGGCCCCAGAGGCGCCGCGCGCCGCAAGAAGGCCGCAGCGCGGATCCGAGGAGAAATCCGCGCGGAGCGCTAAAAGCATATCTGTATGCCCTGGCTTCGTCTTCGGACAGAAGGCCACGGTGCCTGGCGCCAGCGCCGAGTGCGCCGTGGACATAGGCGACAGCTGAGCGAAGGCCACACTGCGCCGACTGCCCCCCTCCACTTGCGCAGGGGCCGACCGTCCTGGCACTCCTGTAGACCTACCACGACATGTTCTTAGAACCCAAACATGTTCTGAGAACAAAAGCAATATTCTTAGAACATAAACCCGATGTTCTGACATGCCAGTACATGTTCTTAGAACATAAACCCGATGATAAGCTGATAAAGCGATGTTCTTAGAACATAAACCCGATAAACCCGATAGAACGCAGTACAGACTCCGCCAGACATGCTCTGAGAACATTCCGTGGAGACCACAAGAGGTTCTTAGAACATTGTTTGGTAAGGCTGCAGGCGAGCCAAGACGCTTCGCCACGGCTTGATCCACAGGGCTAGCAGCAGGCACCCGTGACGAGCACCAGCCGGCTCGCGGCGTGACGGCTTGCGGCGCTGCGAGCGGGTGCGCGCGGACGCCGAGGAGCGCCACGGCCCCCTCCCTCGGAGGCGCAACGGCAGAGGAGGCCAGAGACCCAGGACCCCCGACGTGATGATCTCTTCTCGGGGGCGGCCAAGAGGGGGGCGTGCAAGAGGGGGGGGTGCAAATCATGGCCGGCGGCATGTGCGCGGCCCAGCGGTGGGGCCAAGGACGTAATGAAAGAAGAAGAGGCGCCATGAGTTCTGGGGAAATATCATGGCCCCCGCCATGATATCCACCCCCCCTAGTCATCACCCCCCTCTTTGCCGCCCCCGATCTTCAGAACGTCGACCCCCAGAGTTCTCAACCCGTTCCCCGGGACCGGCTTCTCCTCCCGAATCGTTTTCTGACGGTCCCCGAGGCCCGGTAAGGGCCCCAGGAGGCAGAAAGTAACGAAAAAACACCCGTCGTGATTACTGTTTCCCCACCCGAGGAGGGGCTGGGGACGCGAGGCCAGTGCCCATCGGTGGGAAGCAGTAGGCAGAAACATGAAGCAGTAAGGTGCTGGAAGCAGATTGGGCTCCCGCATGGAAGTAGGAAGGTGTTGGAAACATGGAGTAGGAAGGTGGTGAAAGCATGGAGTAGGAAGGTGTTGGAGGAGGAGGGGAGAGGGAAAGAGCAGAGGATCCTTGAAGTGGGGAGGCGCCTACAAATCGATTGGAATCTGGGAATCCCTTGGCCAGATCGCGCCCGTGGCGCCGGCGGGGCGCCGTGGCGCCGCTGCCGCGCCGTGCCCGCTTCCGGGCCCCCTCCCCAGGGGTCGAGGCATGGCGGGGCTGTCTTGGGCCCCACTGGGAAGTCTGGGAGGCATGCTGGATACCATCTAGGAGGTGGGAGAGGAGGAGGAGGAGGAGGAGGAGGAGGAGGAGGAGGAGGAGGAGGAGGAGGAGGAGGAGGAGGAGGGGGGGAGAGGAGGAGGGGGAGGAGGGGGAGAGGAGGAGAGGAGGAGGAGGAGGAGGAGGAGGAGGAGGAGAGGAGGAGGATGGGAGGAGGGGAGGAGGAGGAGGAGGTGGAGGAGGAAGAGGAGGAAGAGTAAGGAGGAGGTGGAGGAGGAGGAGGAGGAGGAGCCTCCGCTCAACGACCGATGGACACCGTGCCGCCAGGGCACCGAGGGCGAGGCGGGGGCTCGCGCGGGAGAGCACGGCGCGGACGCGGACCAACCGGGCCTCCTCCTCCTCGGGGCCGAACCTAAACGGCGTTCTTCATGTTCGTTTTGTTTTCGTTGTCCCTCGCTCCTGTCTCCAGTCCGCCTTTGCTGCAACACGAGGTGCAAACGAAAACGGCCCACGAAATCACCAAGAACACCGCTGAGGCCCCGCCCTGCTCCTCCTCCTCGCGCCGTGGCAAGAAGCACGACGGGAGGTCCTTCGCTATGTTCGGCCTCCGGGGGAGACGAGGAGGAGGGAGGAGGGAGGAGGGAGGAGCAGGAGGAGAGGATGAGGAGGAGAAGGAGGAGGAGGAGGAGGAGGCAGGAGAAGAGGAGGGAGGAGGAGGAGGAGGAGAGGAGGAGAGAGGAGGAGGAGGAGGAGAGGATGGAGCGTAGAGGAGGAAGGAGGAGGAGGAGGAGGAGAGCAGGAGGAGGAGTGAAGAAGGAGGGGAGAGGAGCAGAGGGAGAGGAAGCAGGAGGAGGAGAGGGAGGAGGGATGGAGGAGGAAGGAGAGGAGGAGGAGGAGGAAGGAGCGAGGAGGAGAGGAGGATTGAGGAGGGAGGAGGAGGAGGAGGAGGAGGAGGGAGGAGGAGGAGGAGGAGGAGGGGGGGAGAGCCCAGAGGTCTCAACGCATTGAAAGAGTCGAGACGGAGGCTTCTCGCAGATTTCGGCCCCTGGGGGGCCCTTCCCGGGCCTCGGGGCCATCAAGAGACGGCTCATGCTGAAAGGCCGGTCCCGGGGAAGGGGTCCAGACCTCTGGGGGTCGACGCTGTGGCAAAAAGCACGACGTCGAGGGCCTGGGCCTTCGAAGCACGGCACTGGCCTTCTGAAAAGGCCTTCTCCTTCTCACTTCCCACCCTCGCTCGCCGCCGATAGAAGGGTTCAGAGGCCATGGGAATCGGCCATCGGGGACCCAGAGTTGTCGAGGCATCCCCGCGGGACCTTGGCGAAAGGTTCGGCGGGGTGCCGTGACGCCTCGCCCCTGTGGCGGCTGCGGCCCTCGGCTTTGCCCGCCGCGGTGTGAGAAAACTCGTCGATGTTGACAGGAGGACCGAGGAGGGATTGGGCGGGACAGCCAGCGGGGAGAGAGGTTCTGAGGGCTGCGCTTGCTGGGAGGAGACGTACGACCGCGGGGAGGGTTTCAGAGCGAGAGGGTGCCCGCCAGACTTGGCGGCGCGCACACGGGGGTAGGGGGAGTGGGATGGTTTCTTGCAATGAGACTGCTCCTGAGAAGGCACTGGCCTCACCTACAGCAACGCCCGTGTCTTCTGAGGAGCACGGGTACTTCTAAGAAGCCTTCCCCCCTTCCCCTGCCCTCCCCTGTGCGTGGCTGACGGACCTCGGGGACCCAGGGATACCCAGCGGGCACGACCCTACAAGCCGCCACTCGCTTGAGGACAGAATGACACCTCTCGAGAACGCCCCTCTCTGATGTGTGAAACTGTCCTGGCATATTGGGGATATCGATAATATTCCCCAAACGTCGCTTGCACTGAAGGGTTCTTACTTATGGCACTAAGGACTTGTACGGAGCCGGCGAGGATGTTCCACGTTGCCGCCAAGTGGCCGCCTCGTGGCCGCCTCTCGCGCTGGGCGGGTGCGGCGAGGTTTCGCCACGCTGCCGCCAAGTAGCCGCCCCATGGCCGCCTCTCGCGCTGGGCGAAACCAGCGAGGTTTCGCCACGCTGACGCCGAGTGGCCGCCTCGTGCCCGCGTCACCACATGGCTTACAACACACAGCTTTCACCACGTAGCTTGCACCACGTGACAAAACTGGGGAAACCAAAAGGTACCGATTCCGCTACTCCCCAGGCCTCTCCCAGGGTGCGTTCTGACACTGATTTCGAGGCGAATCCAGCGGATGCGACAGGGGCCTCCCACGAGGCCCAAAGAGGCCAAAGCGAGGGACGGGTGGAGGCGTTGGTACCTCTTCCTCCTCTGAAGCATGCGCCACGCAGCTTGCACCACATGCATCCACAGTGCAAGAACTGGCTGTTTGGGGCCCACGCGGACGAACACCTTCACCACAAAGAGCGCTCCACCTGCGCACGAGATCACTGCCCCACTGGGGAGTGTGCGCGGGCCTGGCGCTCCGGCTTCGGGAGGCCCAGGAACTTGTCGCTCTGCATGCAGTGCGACATCACGAACGGTACCAGCTCCTCGGCTCGGCCCTCGCCTCTCCCCCTCCTTGTAAGCAGGGACCGAGCGTCCAGGCATTCCTATGGATCTACCACGAAAAGTTCCAAAATTGCTCCACGAACAAGAAGAGTGCTCTTAGACACATGAAGCCCAATGTATGAAAACACGACAGTCTCAGCAAGACATGTTCTAAAGGTTCTTGGAACATTCTCTGGTGGCCCTACAGGCAAGTCAGGACATAGGCCTCCTAGATGGGGTCCGTGTAGATGGGGTCGGAGGACCTCGCCGCATCGCCGACGCATGGGCAATGCCTTTGCGATGCCTTCGGCCATGCACTGGCGACACGTCGGCGATGCATCGGCGACCACGCTGGCTGCCACAGGAATGCCGGAAGCATGGGTCGCAAGGCGCAGGACACGAGGGTCAAAACCAGGCTAGGATCGGGATAAATCGCTCCAGAGCGTTCCGGAGCGCTCTCAGAGCGCTCCGGAACGCTCTGGAGCGGCCACGGCGCCCAAGACATCCTCCAAACCCGCCGATTCTCAGAGATTTCGAACTATCCCGATCCGACTTTGTCCCGATCTTCGCGTCGTTTTAAGGGTACCCTTGAGCTGGCAGGGCCGACCTACGAATCCGGGCCGCCTCCACTCCGACCCCGTCCAGGGAGGCCTGGAGCGTTCCCCCCCCCCCCCAGACGTCCGACGCCATGGAAACCAGAGCACTGCACCTCAGGGCCCCGTAGACCCGGACATGCTAGACCCGGACACCCAATATCCCTCGAAACCAATTTTCCCAAACGGCGGCGCGAACAAAATACTGCGCTGCAGCACTTCCAGAATAAACCCGGACACAGGCCCCAGAAGCCTGCAAGACACCCCTAAACCTGGACGCAAACCCGAATCCTGCAGTGCAGCAAACAAAAATTGCACGGGTGCTGAAAAACGTGACTCTGCAGGAAAAGAAGTCGTTTCCTTGGTATTCCGTGTCCTGGTTTATCTGTGTCCTGGTCTCCGGGGGCCTGAGCACCGCGAACAGCGTCACGACCGGCTCGCCCAGCCCTCCCTGCGCAGGCACCACAGTCTTAGGTCGGGCATGTCCTCCTGCACGCGGACCTTGGAAGAACAGCTAGGAATAGAAACATATTCGCTAATGGTTGGACATATTCGGAAATCCTCCCCTGACTATTTTCCCAATACTGCCCTCCTGTAGAGGGACGTGCCCGACTGAACCAAAACCTCCCTCCCAAAACGAAAAACAATACACAGCCGAAGTCCAGCAAAACAGCGTTCAGGCCCAGCAGTGCTAGAAGGTGCCTCGTGGAAAACTCGATCGTCGACCCTCTCCTTCTGCTGTATCTCTGGGAGACCTGGTCAATCCCGTGGCGCCGAGATCCGTGTCGAATCCATGTGGAATCCGTGCCGAGCGCGTCGAATCCGTAATCATCGAATCCCTGTCGAATCCACGTCGATTTCAAGTCGAATCCGCGCCGAACCCGCGTCGGAGCAAAAGAAAAGACTGCCATGTACAGGGCAGGAGCCCGGACATGCGACGTCCTGATGTGGGGTGGTGTGCGGTCCTCGTTTTGGAGAGACAACGCCCCACACCCCTCACCCGTTTCGTGGCCCCAGTGGGAGCTGCACCGCAGGTCCCAAAGTCGCAGCCCGCATGCGTCACCCACACCCATGTCGGCACACCCCTCACACGCTTCGTGGCCCCATAGGCACACCCATGTCGGCACACCCCTCACACGCTTCGTGGCCCCATAGGGAGCTCCACCGCAGGTCACGGCGGCGCAGCCCGCATGCGTCACACACACACACACACACACACACACACGCACACACACAGACACACACACACACACACACATGTTTGCAAACCCTTCACACGCTTCGTGGCCCCATGAGGAGCTCCACCGCAGGTCCCAGTGGAACAGCCCGCATGCGTCACCCACACCCAAGTCGGCACACCCCTCACACGCTTCGTGGACCCATAACGAGGAGCTCCACCGCAGGTCGCAGTGGAACAGCCCGCATGCGTCACCCACACCCAAGTCGGCACACCCCTCACACGTTTCGTGGCCCCACAGGGAGCTCCACCGCAGGCCCCCATGGCGCAGCCCGCATGCACCACCCACACCGATGCCGGCACACTCCTCATACGTTTTATGGCCCTAAAGGAAGCTCCACCGCAGGTCCCAAATTCGCAGCCCGCATGCGTCACCCACACCCATGTCGGCACACTCCTCACACGCTTCTTGGCCTCACAGGACGCTCCACCGCAGGTCCCAGTGGAGCAACCCGCATGCGTCACCCAGACCCATGTCGGCACACCCCTCACACGCGTTTCGTGGCCCCATAGGGAGCTCCACCGAAGGTCCCAGTGGAGCAGCCCGCATGCGTCACCCATACCCATTTCGGCACACCCCTCACACGTTTCGTGGCCCCATGAGGAGCTCCACCGCAAGTCGCTGTGGCGCAGCCCGCATGCGTCCCCGCCACCCATTTCAGCAAACCCCTCACACGCTTCGTGGCCCCATTGGGAGCTCCACCGCATGCCCCAGTGGAGCAGCCCGCATGCGTCACCCACAGCCAAGTCGGCAAACCCCTCACATGTTTCGTGGCCCCATTGGGAGCTCCACCGCAGGTCCCAGTGGAGCAGCCCGCATGCGTCACCCACACCCATTTCTTCACACGCCTCACACGCTTCGAAGGCCCATTGGCACACCCATTTCGGCACACCCCTCACACGTTCCGTGGCCCCGTAAGGGAGCTCCGCCGAATGTCCCAGCGGCGCAGCCCGCATGCGTCCCCGCCACACATTTCGGCTAACCCCTCACACGTTTCGTCGGCCCCATACGGAGCTCCACCGCCCCATACGGAGCTCCACCGCAGGTCCCAGTGGAGCAGCCCGCATGCGTCACCCACACCCATTTCTTCACACCCCTCACACGTCTCATGGCCACATTGAGAGCTCCTCCGAGACTCCCAGTGGGGCAGCCCGCATGCGCCCCGCCACCCATTCCGGCACACCCTCACACGTTTCGTGGCCCCACAGGGAGCTCCACCGCATGTCCCGAGGGCTGTGGACAATTCCGCCAGTTCTGGAACAAGGAGGCGCTCGTGGGAGGTTGTGAATCTGGTACGCACAAAACGTCCTTCGTCCAGGCTGTTGAAAACACGATTCGTGAGCAGAACTCCTCACTTGTGACGGCGGCGCGGGATACCGACATCATCTTGAACTCGGCTGTTCGACATTATACGGCGTTGAAGTGGAAGAAACCGTATCTCACTGAACCCGAGAAGTCGGCGATGGTTCATTGGAGGGTTGCTCGCGCCGCTGCTCGCCATCCTGCCCTCGCCCTCGCTGTTCCCGATGGTCACCAGGATGTTGTTCAACCTTGGGTGATGACGGCGACTCTAATGAGCGTGTGTCGCGCAACGCCGAGTCTTGCCGCCATTGTTCGCCTAGGTGCTCTTCGCCGTATTGCCACGGCGACGCGCAAGACGCTGCAAAACGGTGCTCGTCACCGACATCGCGCTCTTGAGCAAGATTGCCAAGCGGACCGGGAGCGAGCGGATGTTGCAACTGCTTGGAGACTATCTTCCCGTTTGGCTGGCCAGTGTGACGGCCCGCGTCGACGTCGTTTTCGCAAGGTTCCGCACTTTCGTGCAACGAGCTTGGAGAAAGAGAATCGCCTCCGGCTGCCGGCGCAGGAGGGTGGTCTGCACGCAGAGGAGGTTGACTATGATACGATGTTGTCGGCCCGACGTTCTTCACAACCTTGGGTGTTCAGTGATTGGATCCCTGCTGCACGCCGAGATCTTCGCGACGTTCGCAAGAGAGTTTCTCGAGCGGCCTATCGACGCAGCGCGCCGCCATGGGGGATGTCAAACGAACTTCATCGGATGCTCTCTCCTCCACATGTATCTACGGCTCGGGGCTCTGATTTGGGGTGCTGTGCTGAGACTGCTGTAATAACTTGGATAACTATGGCATTTTTACTGTTGTTTTCCCTGGTCCGGTTCCGTCCACGGGCTTCTCTTCGTTGGCTCTCGTCTTGGTTAGTCGAGATACCCAAAAAGATGGGGCCACTGGCTGGGACGCAGTATGGGATCTTCATATGTTATTGCGCTCTGCCTGGTGCGTACATGGCTATGTCGTGGGCCTGTGGATCCCACGAGTTGGACCGATACTACGCTACGGGATATGCTCACTCCCGCCGGCGGGAGGAGTCCATTGCGGCATCCGCGTGTCTTGCGTTTCGGCTGCGCTCCATGGGCCACGGCACCTCTAAGCGTTTGTTCGACGTGCGTAACGCTTTCTGTTGCCCTCGCACCACTGACATTGAATCGTATATACACGACGCCTATATTTCTTGCCCGCTCGAGCGCGAGATCTTCCTCGATGAGTTGGAGCACGCGCTGGCCCGCGCCGAGACCGCTGACGGAACGCAGACGCGGTGCTTGACTGGCTGCGGCGTTCGGATGGGGCACCGTGCTGGGCCTAATTGGTGTCTCGGCGTGATCCATCCCATGATTGACGGGTACGCGTGCAGTCTCGCCGAGCTCCGCATTGTTTCTTTGCTCGAACTCTGCGGCGCCGCACGCCAGGTTGAGGTTGCTACGTCTACGTGTGCGGACGATGCGAAGACAACCGTGGTGGCCGCCTCGTTCCCCACAGCTCTGTTCCGATGCCGTCTTGCATGCGGCCGTCTCGATCAGGCTCACTTGAGCTCTACTGGAGTCCCTTCGATAATGCAGCGCCGTTGGAAGTCCGAAGTCGTCGTCAATTTCGTAGGCGCTGGTTCTCAAGGCGCCCTTCGTCAAACCTATCCTGGCCCCTGCGGTGTTCCTGGCCGGGTCGCCCCTGCTGCTCGACGTTTGGGCGGCTGGAGAACTCTTCGGTGCAGCTGCAGCACCCTACCGTGCGAAAAATCTTGAGGCTGCTCGGCGAAATGTCGGCCGCTTCAGCAGGTTCTGGGCTCAGGCGACCCGTGATTTTACCATTCTTGCATTCGGGGCTATGGTGGCCGGTGCTACTACTTCTGGTGCTGCCGCTTATGTCCCTTCCCGCACTGACTTGCGCACGATAGACGATGCGTGGAGTGACGTGGGTCGTCGCGCCTTGATGGCGCGTCTCCAAGAGTGCCCCCAAGGCCATCCCGTCGCGCCTTCCACTGAGGACGTTCGTTGGACCCTCAAGTTCTGCGAGGCCGAGGTCGAGCTTCGGATCGAGCGCATACGGTGGCGCCAGGTCATGCGATCTACGCCTGGCAGGCTTGCGCCATGGATCTGGACAGTCTTCGGGCGGAGAGATTGACGGCAGGCACGCGTCGGACCCCGAGGGCCATTTGTGCTTCCTGCCGCAGACCCATGGGCCGAGCAGGTCTCCGAGGCCTTCGATGCTTCATCTTGCCGTCCCGATGATGAGGATGTCGCTGCCTTCTGCTGTCGTTACCCTGCTCACATATGTTTCGACGACGTGGCCGCACGAGTACAAAAGATGGATCCTCGCGTTTCACATGCACGCCCTCGCACTGTGGCCATCCCGCCACCTGGGTACCCGACTACCGTTCCTCAGGATAGAGTCACTGATCAAGTGGAGGCCCCGTCCTTCGTGTGTGACCTGCCCGGCCTTGGCACGGAAATATGCGACCGCGTTTTCGCTTCTATTGGGGCACTTCGTGCGCATCAAAAGCAGAGTCGCCTTCCCAGCCATGGCGAGATTGCTCTGGGGGGGGGGCCACGGTCACCAACTAGCGTTGCGTGTGCGTGTCGATTCTTTCGAATACCCGCATAGTCCGTCTTGGCTCAGTGGGGGTTTCTCGCACGACTGTGTCTTCCACGCTTATCCAGGCTCTTGCAGCCCCGAGTGCACGCATCGCCGCTCGCGAGTCTGCTCCAGCACGCGCAGTGCGCGATGAGCGGGGCTTACAAAGACTTCCTGCCGAAGCCGAACGGGAAGGAGGGCGGCCCCGCGAAGCAGGCGCGGGCAGATCACGAGGAGAACGACGCGGGTTCGAAGACGGACAGGCTGATTCTCTCGGTGGCCGTGGCGACGAAGTCCCGGCATCATGCAGCGCCTTTGAACTGGACGCTCCTGGTGCCAAGGGACGTTGCGACGGGATGCGCGGGGCGGTGGGCGCGCACGAGAAGAAGACGAGAGGCCAACGGGGCCACGGGCTCGGCGTGCCCTGCCAGCACGCGCTGATCGCCGCAGCGCTCGTTGGGCAGGCGAGCTTTCCCAAGAAGATGGGGGCGAACCCGCCAGAGTACGACAAGATCGAGGAGTTCCTGACGAAGAACGACGCTCCAAAGAAATTGAAGCTTGAGGTGATCGAGTTCAGGGGGTACGAGACGCGCGACAAGGGCCACCGGTTCCGATTCCGCATCTTGGAGGGGGGCGGTTCCTTGGTCAAGGATGTGGTGGACATAAACATTCGCGTGTGGGAGAAGGCCGGGGGCGAGGAGGTGCTGGGTGCAGCGCCGGCGTCGGGGCGGGAGAGGAGGCTGCAGACCCGCATTAAGCAGATGAAGGCCTGATCTGGCGGCGCCGCCCCGCCGCACGTGTGGCAAAAACCATACCCCACACCTCTTGGGACACCTCCGGTGCGTTAGGGTTGTCGAAACACTGCGCCTGGCGCCGCCTCGCGGGGTCCAGGCTGGCATTGCTCGTGACCCCTACCACGCGCGGGGTGTCCCAGGAGGTGTGTGGGGTGTGCTATTGTTTCGCGCGCGGCGCTGGTCTCGGCTCCCCTCGCTTTGACCTCTTCCTCCGGCCTCAGCCTCCCCTCTGCTCGGCCAGCAGCTCTGAGGATATGACTTTGGCGCCACTTCTGACCTTCGCCAGCTGTCTGTCTCTGCCGACGTACGCGGCTGGCGTGCTCACGGTGCGGCGCTGTCCTGCCCCTGCGCCTCGCCGCGCCCTTCTTCTGACGCACGTTGTCCTGAGGGCGGCCCGCCCGGGCAGATTCCGCATGGCCGAGACCCAGGTCCAGCGGAGACGCCCCGTCGGTGCGTCCCGCTGCTGGAGTGGGGCATTGACCTGTCTGCGCAACGGGTCGCGTCGCTCACGTTGGCATCCTCCTTAGCATGAGATGCTATATCGCGGCACTCCATATACAATTAGAGTTTGACCAAGTTGCTGACTTCGAGTGTGTCGGTCCAGTCCTCCTCCTCCTCCTCTTCCTCCTCCCCCTCCCTCCCCTCCTCCTCCTCATTCCTCCTCCTCCTCCTCCTCGTCCTCCTCGTCCTCCTCGTCCTCCTCCTCCTCGTCCTCCTCGTCCTGCTGGTCCGCCTCTTCCCCCTCTTCCCCCTCTTCCCCCTCTTTTCCCTCTTCCCCTCCTTCCCCCTCTTCCCCATCTTCCAAGTCTTCCCCCTCTTCCCCCTCCCATTCTTCCCCCTCTTCCCCTCTTCCCCCTCTTCCCCCCTTCCTTCCCCCCCATCTTTCCCTCTCTCTACCTCTCTTCCCCCTCTTCCCCCCTCCCCCTCTTCCCCCTCCTCCCTCCTCCCTCCTCCTCCGCCCTCCTCCTCCTCCTCCTCCTCCCTCCCTCCGTACATCCCCCCTCTCCTCCTCCTCCCTCCCTCCGTACCTCCCTCCCACCCTCCTCCTCAAACCTCCTCCTCCGCCTCCTCCTCGTCCTCGTCCTCCTCCGCGTCCTCCCCCTCCCTCTCCTCCCTTTCCTCCTCCTGCTCCTCCTCCTCCTCCTCCTCGCCCTCCTCCTCCTCCTCCTCCTCCTCCTCCTCATCCTCGTCATCTTACTCCTCCTCGTCCTCCTCCTCCTCCTCGTCCTCCTCCTCCTCCTGCTTCTCCTCCTCCCCCTCCTCCTTGTCCTCCTCCCCCTCCTCCTCCTCCTCCTCCTCCTCCTCCTCCTCCTCCTCCTCCTCCTCCTCCTCCTATCGTCCTGGGCCGCTCCCTGTCGACGGCCCCCCCTCCCCTGGGGGCCCTGGAATCGCGGGGGACTGCGGGATGCCTCGGGCGGAGGCGGGGAGGGAGGACGAGGACGAGCAGGACGAGGACAAGGAGCGCTGGCAGAGGGCAGAGTACAAGGCTGAGGAGGAGGGCAAAGATGAGGAGGGTGAGGGAGGGAGGGGGGAATGTAGGGAGGGAGGGAGGAAAGACGAGCAGGGTTAAGAGGAGGGCGAGGAGGAGGAGGGCGAGAGGGAGAACGAGAGTGAACCCGGGACGCGAAAAATAGTAATAATAATAATGATGATGCTAATAATAATGATGATAATAATGATAGTAACACTGATGATAATAAACATAAGAAGAACATGGTAATACTACTAATGATAATAACAAGGCTAACACACATAATAAGATAAATAAAACAACGAATAGGAATACGGATACAAGTAATCAGGGAACTAAGAGTACACCTGATTATAACAATGCAACTTCTACTCATAAGAAGAAGCATGATAAGACTACTGATACGATTCATAGGCAAGATAAGAAAACGAAACAGAAGTGGAATAATAACAATACGAGGAAATGCAACAAAAGGTGGAGAGCATCATTGATGACAACACATCCCACCACCACCCCCGGCCAGGACCTCCGCTCCTGAGCTGGTGATGCAGGGGTCATGGCTGGGGTGAGGGTGGGCTCTCTGGCCCCCAACCCAAGAACCCCAATCATAATCCCCCAACACCAAAACCAGGACCCCCTTGGGAACACGAGGTGGACAACATCATGGGCGCGCTCCCTCCTGACGTTACTCCTGATTCGTCATTTTTTTCGGGCCATAACTCGGGTCTCCGGAGGCCGTTTGGGACGATCCGATATCCAGGCAAATCTGGAACGCTCTCGGCGAGGCGCAGCCGCTTGAGGGCATCCCAGGGCTGCAAAGCCGTCGAGAACCGAAGAACATGGCATCTTCTTTCCCGATTCTCCACCCCTCCCCGGGGGCAGAAGGAGGAGGCGGGGGAAGGCAGGATAGGCTTCTCCTCCACATTCGTGCGCTGCGTAGAGAAGCCACCAATGGCGCCACTCGCCCCCAAGCTGTGGAAGAGGGGGAGGCAACGACAAAATGAAGAAAAAGAAGAAGGAGGAGAAAGAGAAGAAGAAGACGAATAAGAAGGAGAAGGAGAAGGACAATCATCGTAATAACAAGAAGCGCACCAATGGGGTGGAGAGCATCCACGGCGCGCTGCCCCCCGCTCTTCTCTTCCGCATTCGTGAGCCGCGTCATGGGGCCAAGAATCAGAAGAAGGAAACACCGCATAAATCAACACACACACACACACTTCTGTAGAGGAAAAAGAACTATGCACATGCACCGATTCTGGCCAGGCCCATCCTGAGCCCAGGATCGGTGCATACGCCCTCCTACCTTGGCCAGGAAGGCATATGCACCGATCCTGGGTCAAAGATGGGCCTTGCCAGGATCGGTGCATGTGCATAATGCTCTTCGCCCAATTTTGGCGCTACGCATGAATATCTTGGATCTGCGCTCTATCCCCCCCTCCCTGGAGCGTGGATCGCGCCGGGGGGGGGGCGCCGGAGGCACCGCCGGGAAGGCCCGGCGCGGATCCGAGCATTCCGCGCGGAGCGCCACAAGACCATGTTTGCGGCATGTTTCTCTTCTTCGAACAATGGCAGGCCGCCGAGTCCGATGATAAACCGAGGGGGCGCCCCCTCTTGAGCAGGGGCCGACCGTCCCGGCATTCCTATCGGCCTACCACAAAAAGTTCTTAGAGCATAAAACCCAATGTGCTAAAATAGAGCAGTCCTAACCCAAAGCATGCTCTTGGAACATGTCGTGCAGACCACGGAAGGTTCTTCGAACATTCTTTCGTTGATGGGCCTCTTTTCCATCTCCACCACCATACGTTGGAGGGGGAGGGGGTCCTCCTCCTCCTCCTCATCATCCTCCTCCTCGTCCTCCTCCCCCTCGTCCTCCCCCTACTCGTCCTCCTCCTCCTCCTCCTCCTCCTCCTCCTCCGCCTCCTCCGCCTCCTCCGCCTCCTCCGCCTCCTCCGCCTCCTCCGCCTCCTCCTCCTCCTCCTCCTCCTCATCCTCCTCTTCTTCTTCGTCTCTTCTTCTCTTCTTCTTTCTTCTTATTCTCTTCTTCTTCTCTTCTTCCTTCTTCTTCTTTTCTTATTCTTCTTCTTCTTCTTCTTCTTATTCTCTTCGTCTTCTTCTTCTTTTTTTTCTTCTTCTTCTTCTTATTCTCTTCATCCTCCCTCCTCCTCCTCCTCCTCCTCCTCCTCCTCATCTCCTCCCTCCCTCCTCCTCCTCCCTCCTCCTCCTCCTCCTCCTCCTCCCTCAAGCCGCTTGGGCTCGAGCAGCGGGTCAGAGGCCTGGGGGCCGACTGCACACCCGTTCCCGAGTCCTTCCCTGTACCTCAGAGTGGTGCTTGAGTGCGTTCGCCTGCAATCCAGACACTTTTGCAGGCGTTCGCGAAAACAGGGATGATGACTCCGCCGCGTGCCAGGCCATGGACACGTTGCGGCAATTGCCAGAAGTGCGAGTACAACGATAATCTTCGCTCCACTAGCATGCAATGTCCGAGCTGCAGTCACCTGATCAAGAAGCTGTTCAAACCCCACGGGCCTCGTCAAGTGCGCTTCGAGGACGAGTCTGATTGGGAGAACAGCAGTGTGGGCAGCAATCGTTCTCGCGGCCAAGGCCGCAATAACAAGGGTCAGGCCGCAGCACAGCTGGACGAGCTCTTGGAGAAGGCCCTGCGCACGGCGCAGGATGAGGAGATGAAGACGGCGCTCGCGGCCCAGCGCAGCCGCCTCGCCACGCTCCCCGCTGCCTCCCACGAGTCGGCAGCGGAGTCGGTCAAGCGTGCCGACGGAGCGTGGAGGGCTGCCAGCCACAGGCACGAGCAGCTGGTGTCGCAGGTGCTGAGGCTGCGCTCCCAGCTCCAGGCCGCCGAGGCCAAGGAGCAGAGCGCGGCCGAGGAGCTGGCGCTCGCCGAGAGGACCAAGAAGGACGCCGCCATCGCCCTGGCCAAGGCGGAGGGGGTCCGCGGCCCCGAGGTGGCGCAGCAGGGCAATGGTGTCGACCAGACGCCCACCATCAGCATTCAGATGAACCCAGAGGTGTTCGACCAGTTCGAGGAGTGGGAGTGTGAGGAGTCTGACAAGCAGGCTCTACGTCAGCTCAAGCCAGAGCTGGAGATGTGGAAGCAGAGCTTCGAGTCCAAAGACGCGGAGCTCAAGAATTTCTTGGACAAGGTGGCCAAGGCCGAGGCCGACGTCCTGGACAGGATGAAGAAAAAGCGGAAGACCAACGAGGGCGAGTCCACCGACAACGGCGGCGGCAGCGGCGCCTCGGGCAGCGGCCCCTCGGGCGGGGCGCAGCCAGCTGGTGCTGCCGAGGCCGCGGCCACGGGCCACGCGCAGGCGCCGTCGGAGGCGGAGATCCAGGCCGAGGCCGAGAGGCTGTCGCAGGAGCGCTTCCAGGCGGCGGCCGCGGCCAAGGCAGCAGGCAAAGGTGCTGCTGCTGCTGCCCCGAAGGCTGCAGCCAAGCCACCAGGGGGCAGCGGCGCTGCTGGAGCCGGCAGCTCTTGACTAGATTCCGCAAGTGCCGACGCTGCTGCGGCGAATCAGCAGCAAGGGGGAGCCAGTGTTTCTACTGGCACGGCAACTTCGACCAGGATGTTCTTCTCGAGCGTCACCTGCATGGGCGACAAGGCCTGGCACTTCCTATCAGCCTTATCGTCCAGCCACGACTTTCTAGCAGTGTGTGAGACACACGTGGGGAAGCAAGGCTTGAGCAAGTGGTCTTCACGCGCTCGACAAGCCTCGCTGAAGTTTTTCGCCAATGCTGCTCGGCCGAAGTCCAAGTGGATCAAGCCAGACGAGCAGATGGACAGTCATAGCAACGAAGGAAGAGAGTGGTTCCTCGCCCGCAACCACCGACCAATTCAATATCTGTCTGAAACTCAAGCTGCAGTTGGCCTCCGTGCTGAGCGAGGCAACATGTACGACGGGTTCGTGCCGTGCATCGTTCACATGGGGGGGTTCCCCCTGGCCATTTTCAGCTTTTACGGCCATTCAGGCATAGGATTTCGAGATTCGAATGTTGTGCGTTTCAGGAAGCTTGGTTGCCTGCTCCGATCTTTACAGATTCCCTGGATTGTTGCAGCCGACTGGAACCTTTCTCCAGACAGTATTATGCGTTCGGGATGGCTTGAGCGTGTTGGTGGCCAGATCGTGTGCTCTGATGCGCAGTACACATGCACACCAGGTGGAGGTAAAACGCCCAGCCATCTTGATTTTCTCATTGTGAGCCATGCTGCACGCGCATATGCACGCCACGTGTTGCCAGTTGTCGCCGTGCCATGGAAACCTCACATCGGTCTCAGCATCGAACTCGTCTCAGAAGGTGCACACTTGTACACTAGGTATCTTGACCTTCCTGCTCAGCTTCCGTTTGTCTGTAAGCCCCTCCGTCTGGCGACCCCAGGGTCCAAGGCCAGCGTGGCCAAAGCCAAGAGGGCGTTTTCAAGGTTGGAGGCCAAGCAGGTTCGGGACGAGCGTTTCAAATCTTGGTTTGGTCAAGGGCTCGGGCTCGAGGAGAAGGAGGCGGAAGATAATCGCGCTTCAGGGTCTGGTCTCGATCCCTCCTCGCTTGCTCCCCTTTCGGCCCTCAGCGACGCGGACACCAACTTCTGTGAAGGAGGTGAACCCGACTGCTCAGGCGACGACTGGGAGGGCTGCTCGGAGGACGACCCGTGGGCGGACGAGACCGTTTTCAGACCCGCCGCGCCGCCCCCCTCTGCCGCCCCTGATCCGTGTCACACAGTCGGACAGTCAGTGGAAGTTAATTCGGTCCCGCGTGAGCCCAGTTCTCCGAACCCAGCCGCTCAGGGGTCGTCTTCCGAGGAGCCGTCCGATACGCAAGCGTGGCAACCTGATTTTCACATTCCCAGCAGCACTTGGATTGAGCAGAGGTCGAGCGTCGGGTTCACTCCTGTCTCTTCGTGCCCTCCCGCTCCTTCCATTGCTGGCACCATAGCCTACCACCCCGGCTCAAGCGATTCGGCTGTGTTGAGCGCCCTGTACGCCAGTTGGATTCGCACAGTCGAGGTTTCCATATACACTCATCATAAGCAGGCTTTCGCTGGAGCGTCCCGCAGTGTGGCACCTCAGTTTCAAGTATCGACTGTTCGTCAAGGCACTCCGTCACGCATAGCACCACTACGAGACCGAGTCTGCAGTTGGTGGACGCGTGCCAGTACAGTCATTAGCAGTATCACACGACACCTCCGACGGGCAGGAGGTGAGAAGCAGTTAAATATCCTTTTCGGTTCAGGCCGACGACTATTGGAGGACATCCCCGAGAGAGCTGCAGAGATCATTCGACACACAGACAGCTCCTCTTGGGATTATTGGCATCACCTCCTTGGTCATTTGCGCAGTAGCACGCTGGCCACCTTGGACGTCAGCTCCCAGGCCATCGAGAAGCTAGCGGCTCGCAGTCAACGGCGTGCTATTGGACAGGCCATGGGAGAGTTCAGAGAATGGGCTGAGACGGCACCAGCATTAGGCATTCTCCATAAAAAGTTGAAGGAACCGATGCCAGAGGCTAAAGAAGTTGTAGTTGACGGCAAACCGATTTTACATCCAAAGGACGTCTTGGATCACAAGAGAATTGAGTGGGAGAAGATCTGGGCACCATCATTCTTATCAGCCAACGGGTCCAGCATCGAGATCGAGGGCGTAGAGCAGTTGTTTGATGACATTCGAGAACGGGTGAGGTACGAGTCCCTGCCCCCGCTGACAGTCACCGACTTGCGAGAAGCCTTGAAGTCCATCAAGGCATCGGCGGCGATGGGGGTGGATCGCCTCAGCTCGAACGACTTGCTTCGCCTACCCGATGGGGCCTTGCAGGAGCTGTCGGCCTTACTCAGTGTGTGCGAGGCCACGCAGTCCTGGCCACACCAAGTCTTGCTCACCATCGGAACTCTTCTTCCAAAGAAGGTGAAAGGAGACAGAATTATAGGCCTGCTACCACACCTGTCAAGGGTGTGGTCGCAGACACGGGAACCATATGTGAAGCAGTGGACCTCTGAGTGTGAAGCTCATTGGGACGCAGCCATCAGAGGACATTCAGCAGTGAGAGAAGTTTTCTTGCGAGCTATCGACGAAGAGCTCGCAGCTCGGCTTCATGTTCAGCTGGGCAACGGCTTGCTTGATATCAGCCAGTTCTACGACACCATAGGATGGCTGATGGTGGGCAGAGCGGCTATGAGGCTTGACTTCCCAGCCGAGGTGCTGGGGCTGGAGTTGATGCAGTGCATGGCGGCAAGGTGTTTGAGGCAATCTGGTACATAGTCGGAGCCATTCGCTCCACTTCGTTCAGTTGTTCAAGGCCTCCGAGGAGGCACTAGATTTGCTAAGTGTGCGACGTACCACATCATGCATCGGCTCACGACGGTGCACGTGGGCATGACGCAGCGGCTGTGGCTGGATGACCTCAGCCAGTCAGTCAAGAGCACTCGGGAGACGATGCGCAACAAGCTGGTGAGGTGCCTTGTCGACACCTGCCGCTCGATGAAGCGAGCGGGGCTGGCCATCTCCCCCAAGAGCGTGGTCGTCTGCACGAAGCTGGATGACGCCAAAATCATTGCCAGGCGAGTGCGTTCCCACGGATTTCAGGTTCGTGCTGTTCCCCAGGCGCCGTACTTGGGGGCCGACCTGGGGGGGGGGGGGGGGGATCTCGACATGCTCGCGCGTGCAGGGCCGTTCGGCAGGCCAAGCACGCGGCCATGCACACACGTGTGATCAAGTACGTACGAGCTACTCGGCGCCACGGCCTCACCTCGAGGCTGGAGCAACAAGGTGCCCAAGCTGCAGGGTCATACGGGCACCAGCTCCATGGCGTTTTCGGAGATGCCATGACTCAATGTCGCAGGAAGCTAGGCAACGCTCTCGGCCCCAAGATGTCGGGCAGATGTCTGACGACCCTGATCGACTTGAAGGCACCAGGACGCGACCCAGCATGTAAGATGCCCTCGAGTGCCTGCGGCTGTGGCTTTCTTGTTGGACACGACAGCCGAGCATCCGCGACGGCATCAATCGCACGTGGCCTACCTTGGTTCGTGATTTGTCGGCAGTCCCTCAGGCTCAGCGTGCCAGGCACATTCGAGGGCCCCAAGGAGCTGTGATATGCTACCTGCTGCAGGCGGGGTGGCGGCCTGTTTCTCCTACATGTTGGATTACACCTAGTTGTGGCGACGGGCTCGAGCACAGTTGGCAGTTCGGAGTCGATCAGCTCACAGGTGTTGATAATATAGACATGCCCAATGAGTTCTGTGAAGAATATGAGCGCACTGTGTCTGCAGGTCTCTGGCAACGAGCAGCTCAGCATTATGAAGGTGCAGGGCTCGAAGCGGGAGCTTGCAACCACTCATACCGACGACTACTTCAGCACCTCGAGGGCGCACCAGGAGGTCGTCGCCTCGCGGGCCTGATGCTTGCGATTGCCGTCGGGGCCACGTGGCCACGAATGAGACGGCAGGAGCGAGCCAAGCAGGAGATGTCACTGGATTGCCTTCGATGTCGTGGTCATCGAGAGACAGCCTTTCACCGCGTCTGGGCCTGCGAGGGCAAGTGTCAGCACGAAATTTACGGTCTCACCGAGAAGTATGTGGGGGAAGCCTATGCGCAGGGGGAGGCAGATGCCTGCTTCTGGACGCGAGGCCTCATACCTTCAGCATGGTTGGCAGTGGAGTCCCCTCAGAGTGACGAGTCCTGGAGCACTACTGGAGGCGAGTACGTCGACGGCTGCTTCGGGGAGGGCACGGAGGAGGAGCCACTGTACGTTTTCGGGGACGCCAGCGGCGGCCCAGAGAGCAAGGACCCGCGGCTACGGAGAGTTGGCTGCGGTCTTGCTTGCTACCACGACCTGTCAGAGAACATGGAGCTGTTCTTGGGAGTGTGGGGAGGACTTCCAGGAGTGCGGCAAACAGTTCCACGAGGTGAGCTTCTCTCATTCTACCTTGCCCTGCGGTGCAGCGCGGGGCATGTAGTCTACACGACCGACAATGAGAGCGTGATCATCGGCTGGCACATTCAGAGGTATCGCAACCCAGCTGGACCCGACAGCGATTTGTGGTGGAAGATTGGACGGCATCTTGACGCACATCCCAGTTTGCAGTGCACAATGTTGTTCGTCCACTCTCACCTCGAGGCTCTGGACCTGCTACAGGGCAAGGCGCCCAAGCTGCTCGGCACAGGTAATACCGCGGCTGACGCCTTCGCCTCGACCGCAGCGGACAGGGCCAGAGTGCCGGGTGCAAACAGAGCGAGAGTGCATCACATCGAGAATAAAGCGTTTTTGGTTCGCATGAGAATTTTGCAGAGTACAATCGAAGCATTGGCCAGTGAGCATGAGCATGAGAAAAGCCTCGGTAGGAAAGCTGCCCGTCGAGCCCGGCCTAGGCCTCCTGCCCCATCCATCTGTGCCATGTTTGCGTCTCAGCATGTCTTATGCGAATCTAATGTCAATAAATGCAGTAGGTGTAAAGGCACGGCCACCAAAGCGAAGCGTAAGGACTGGCTAACCTCCTCTTGTTTCGAGCTAATTAATGTTGACGGGGCTTGCTTTGACCCCCCCCCTGGGCGGCGGGTGCATATAGCAGGGGGTTTTCCCGACCCAAGTCATAATTTGAGGCATCACGCGGGACTGGGAGTTTGGTTCTGTTCAGCGTGCGGGTTCTATGCAGCTCAGCAGCTTAAAGAACTAGCAAAGCCGTGTGTTGGCCGAGTCGAGGGTAATCGTAACGTATACCTCGATCGGATTTCTCGTGGAATTTGGCCTAAGGCTTACAGCAAAGCCGAGCTAGCCAAGAAGCAGAAGTCCAGTGTTTAATTCTGTCACCCCGACCTAGTCGCTATATCCAGAGCTCCAGAGCTTCCCCTCCCCCTCCTCCTCCACCCTCCTCCTCCTCCTCCTTCTCTCCCGCCCTCCCTCCTCCTCCTCCTCCTCCTCCTCCTCCCGCTCCTCCTCCTCCTCCTCCTCCTGTTTCTGCTCCTCCTCCTCCTTCTCCTCCTCCTCTCCTCCTCCTCCTCCTCCTCCTCCTCCTCCTCCTCCTCTCCTCCTCTCCTCCTCCCCCTCTCCTGCCTCCTCCCCCCCTCCTCTCCTCCTCCTCCCCTCCTCCTCCTCCTCCTCCTGCTTCTCAGCTCTCGCCCATAATCTCGCCCAGAACTCCTCCTCCTCTCTCCTCCTTCCCCCCTTCCTCCTCCTCCTCCTCCCTCCTCCGCCGTCCTCCTCCTCCTCCTCCTCCTCCTCCTCCTCCTCCTCCTCCTCCTCCCTCCTCCTCCTCCTCCTCCTCCTCCTCCCCTCTCCTCCTCACCCCCTCCCCTCCTCTCCTCCTCCTCCTCCTCCATCCTCCTCCCCTCCTCCTCCTCCCCTCCTCTCCTCCTCCTCCTCCTCCTCCCTCCTCCTCCCTCTCCTCCTCCCTCCTCCTCCTCCTCTCTCCCGCCTCCCTCCTCCTCCCCTCCTCCTCCTCTCCTCCTTCTCCCTCCTCCTCCTCCTCCTCCTCCTCCTCCTCCTCCTCCTCCTCCTCCTCCTCCTCCTCCTCCTCCTCCTCCGCCCCCTCCTTCTCCTCTCCTCCTCCTGGCTCCTGCTTCTCCTCCTCCTGCTCCTCCTCCTCCTGCTCCTCCTCCTCTCCCCCCGCTCCTCATCCTCCTCCTCCTCCTTTTTTGTTTCCCCCCACCCCTCCTCCTCCTTCTCCTCCTCCTCCCTCTCCACTTCCTCCCTCCTCCTCCTCCTCCTCCCTCCTCCTCCTCCTCCTCCTCCTCCTCCCTCCTCCTCCCCCTCCTCCTCCTCCTCCTCCGCTCTCCTCCCCCTCCTCCTCCTCCTCCTCTTCCTCCTCCTCATCCTCGTCCTCCTCCTCCTCCTCCTCGCTTTCCTCCTCCTCCCCCTCCTCCTCCTCCTCCTCCTCCTCCAGCTTCCGTCCGGCACCGTCGTCTACTGGGTGCCCGCCGCCCGCGAGGAGGCGGCGGTCCCGTCAAAGGCCGCCCAGCGCACCGGCCTGGCGCTCTGCATCGGCTCCGCCGCTGCGTGCCTGCCCCCGCGTGGAGGCCCCGCGCGGCCGCCCGCCCGACGTGGCACCGCGCTGCGGCGGAGGACGGCTCGGCTAGATTTAAGTCGGACACGTCCCTCTACAAGAGGAGTTCAAAAGGAGTCAAATGATAGTCTGAGGACGATGTTTCTACCATTGTTGACTGTTTTGGCGCATTTGCTCGACTATTTTTATGTTTCTTTCGAATCGGCCTGTAGGAGGACATGCCCGGCCTAAGACTAGACGTAAGAGTGACCTTTCGCCACAGTGACATGGCGGTGCGGGCCCATGGGGGTCCCCCGATCCCTGGAAGCGGTACGATAATAGCGTCTTGCGCGCTTGGGTTTGGCCCCCCGCGGCTCCCCGAAAGCCGCGCACCGAAGGTCCCTGCTACCCAGGGTCACTCTTGCGTGTAGCCGAAGAGGAGGGTGTGTGGATGGGGGAGGACTTCTTAGACGCACCCCTGCTTCATAGAAGGCGCCAGCCTTATCCATAGATGCAAGGTTGGCGCCTTCCAAGAAGCAGCTATTTTCTGAGAAGCCTTCCCACCCCCCTCCACCCCTTGTTGACGCCGCCATCCCAGGTGGGGTCCGAGCAGGAGGCTGATATGTGAGACATCGGCGGCGACGACAAAATCATTTTTTGTTCCTCTTTCTTCTCTTCCTCCTCCTCGTCCTTCTCCTCTTTTGTTCGATCCAGGTCGATGCCCGCGGCAGTTCCGGCCGCCTTTCCAAAAAATTAAACAGCTTCTGTTTTTGATTGGTTTCGGTCTCCGGGGCCGCTGCTGGGCCCCGGGACTTTTAAAACCGGACGGACTTGGGGTGAGAAATTGCATCAGCGGAGCCGGAGAGAGGTTCGGAGAACGAATTTGTGCGGAGTAACCCGTCGGACTCGGGAGGTTCGTTGCGGTTGGGGCGGTTATGGGCCCCTCCCCTGTCGCCGCGGCCGGATGCATTCGGGAAAACGATTGCGATTGGATTCCGGGAAGGGCCCCGGGGGCCCACGGTGAACGATTTTTGCATGGGGAAGAGAGAAAATTGTGTTGCAGAGTCTTGTTTTTTGTTCTTGGTTTTCGTCGTCGAAGGGCCGCCTCCGGGGGTCATTCGGGGGCATTGTGGATCTCCGTCGGGGCTCTTGGGTGCATTTAGGCGCCCTTTCATGTTTTTTTCGAAGCGAAGTGCTCGAATTCTCCATTCGGGTTTCCCGTCTTACCCTCCTCTTGGGGTCGTCCTGGTGGTGGCTTCGGGGGCCTCGTTGGGGCCTGTGTGTGCCGTCTGGGAGCTTTTTGGTGAACATACGGGGCTTTGGGAATTGATTTTTTGTTTTTGGGGGGGCCGCTGTGGGATTAGTGAAAACTCAAGAAGCGAACGTGTCAAACTTAGACGTTTCCCTTCGGGGACGGGCCGAGGTAGGGTTCTGCCAGGCCTCTTGGGACGCGTCCCGGTGGCGTGTTGAGTCGTCTAGGGGGCTTCAGAGGTCATCTGGAGGCAATGGCGGGCGTCCGGGAGCGATTTCCTCACGAATCGTAACTCGCGCTCTGGAGCCGTCGGTGGGTTTTGCGGGACCCATTTGGGGACTTTGGGGGGGCCGTCTTGGGTCAGTTCGGTGACTTCTGGGGCCTCTAGGCGCCCATTTGGGCTGTTTTGGAGCCTTTGTGGGTCGTATTGGGTCGATCTGGAAGGGCTGTCGTGGGCCTCGTGGAATCCGAAAAGGCGAACGTGCTGGAAACGCATCTTGTCCATAGAAAATGAACGCTCTTTGCTTCTCGAAAGCCTCTTGGGGCGTCTCCAGGCGGTTTCTTGGGCCGTCCTGGGGGCACGTAGGACCGTTGGGAAGCAATCTGGAGCGTCTTGGAGCGATCTCTCGACGACTCGTAGCCCTCGGAGGGCCGTCCACGAGGCCTTTGGGGACCCTCTTGGCCGTTTTGGGGTCCTATTGACGCCGTACTGCGGCTCTCCTGGGCCGTCGCGGTTGTTTCTGGGGCTTTCGCGGGGCCCTCGCTCTTTGACGCTTCTTGGGCCGTCGTGGGCCTCGTGAACGGCCAAGAGGCGAGTATGTTTAAAATATATGTTTTGTCAGTCGGGGATGGGACGATTTTTGTTTCTGGAGGGCGTCTTGGTGGTTTTTTGTGGGCGTTTTGTGGGCTTCTGAGGCCGTCTGGAGGCAATCCTCGGCGTTGTGGGACGATCCCTCGTCGACTCGTAGCTTTATTGGGCCGTTCCGGGAGCGTTTTGGACCTTTTTGGCTTTTTGGGGGGCCCCTTAAGGTGCCAAGTGCGCAACCGGCACCTTGACCCTCCACCCACCCCCTCCAAACGAGGCCTGGTGGCGTTTGGGCGGCGTTTGGGGCGCGTCCTGGTGGCGTTGGGGCGCGCAAGGGGTCTCAGGGGCCGCGTGACAAGCCAAGGGGCGAACGTGCTGGATATACGTGCTTTCCATCGCGAATGATGGGACGGTTGTTGCTTCTGGAAGGCTACTAGGGACGCTTCTGGGTAGCGTTTTCAGGCGTCTTGGGGGCTTGTAGGGCTGTCGGGAGGCAGTGTTGGACGACTAGGGGCACTGTTGAACGACTCGGGCCGACCAGGAGGCCTTTTAAGAACCCTCTTGGCCCGTCTTGGGGCCCTCTTGGGACCATCCTGCGGTTCTCCAGGGCAGTTGCTATGGTTTTTGGGGCCTTCGTGGGGCGCCCGGAGACCGTCCCGGAACTCTCTTGAGAGCTTGTGGGGCTGTGGGGGGTCGATGTTGGATGTTTCCTGGACCGTTGTAGGCCTGGTGGAAGCCCAAGAGGCGAATGTGCTGAAAACATACGCTTTCCCTTGGGAATGGGACGATTTTTGCTTGTGGAGGCCTTCGTGGAGCGCGTCGTAGTAGTTGTTTCAAACGTCTCGCGGGCTCATGGGGAATCGTATGCAGGCAAGTTGGGGCGGTTTGGACCGAATCGTCCCCCTCGTGGGCCGTCCAGAAAGCTTTTGAGGACCCTCTTGGTCCGTTGTGGTGCTCTCGTGGGACCGTCCTGCGACTGTCCTGGGCCGTTGCTGTGGTTTCTGAGGCCTTCGCGGTGCGCCCGGAAGCCGTCGTGGAGCCTTTTTGAAAGTTTTCTTGGGGTGTCGGGGGTCGAATTTGGAAACTTACTGGGCCGTTGTAGGCCTCGTGGAAGCCCAAGAGGCGAATGTAGTGAAAATGCATGCTTTCCGTAAGGAACGGGACGAGCTTTGCTTCTGGAAGCCCTCTTGGAGCGCCTCGTGGACGCGTTTTCAAACGCCTTGGGGGCCTCTGGGGCCGTCTGGAGGCAATCCTGGGCGGTTTGGACCGTATCGTCCCCCACGTGGGCCGTCTGGGCAGGTTTGGGGGACCCTGTCGACCTGTTGTGGAGTCCTCTTGGGACCGTCCTGCGGCTCTCCCTGGCCGTTGCTATGATTTTGGAGCCTTCGCGGATCGCCTGGAAGCCGTCGTGGAGCCTTTTTGGCTGCTTCTTGGGCTGTGGAGGGTCGATCCCGGAGGCTTTTTGGGCCGTTGTGGGCCGCGTGGAAGCCCAAAAGGTGAATGCGAATGTGCTGAAAATGCACGTTTTCCGTAGGGAATGGGACGATTTTTGCTTTTGGAGGGCCTTCGTGGGGCGTATCATAGTACTTTTCCAAGAGTCGTTGGGATTGATGGGGCCGTCTGGAGGCAATCTTCGGCGTTTTGGAACGATCTTCCGTCGATTCGCAGCTCTCTTGGACGGTTCCAGGACCCTTTTGAACCTTTTTGGGCCGTTTTTTCTGAGGCTCCAAGTGCGCGGCCGAGACCTTTGCCCCCCCCCCACCCCCTCCAAACCGGCCGGACCGGGCCCCCGGGGGAGGGGTTTGGGGAGGTGGAAGCATCTCAAACGCCTTGACCCCAAGGGGTCGGCGGATTGGACAGCACACAATGCTCCACATACTTGCGCGACATAGATTGCTAGGAACACACTGTTTGGGCTCCACGCTGGCTAAGTATGATGCAAGATTCTGGACGCATGTATTGCGAAGGCCTTACGGCCTGTGCTGCCGACCCAGAAGGCGACGAAGATGAACACGAGCGGGGGGGATGTAGAAGGCGGAGGAGGAGGAGTGGGGGGGGAAGAGGAAGGGTGGAGGAGGCGGACGAGGGAGGAGGAGGGGGGCAAGCATGAGGAGGAAGAGCACGAGGAGGAGGAAGAGGAGGAAGAGGAGGAGGAGGAGGAGGAAGAAGAGGAGGAAGAGGAAGAGGAGGAGGAGGAGTGGGGGAGCAGCGAGAGGAAGCTAGTAGGAGCAACCAATTCCGGAGGTCTTGGCTCTCGACGGAAAAGGGAGGGAGAGGGCGGGGACAAAACGTTTCCGATAATAAATGGATATGACCTCTCCGGGCCTTGTTGAAAGTCCTTGTGGGTTCTTTTGACCCGTCTGAGGGTCCCATTTGGCCGTTCTCAGGCGTTCTTGGGCTGTCTTGTGGGGCTTGGGTCGTCTAGGGGCGTTCTTGCAGATCCGTCGTGGCGAACCCCCCCCCCTCCAGCGCATCTACAGAGGGCACCTCTGCAAAAGCCGCAAACGGGGGACCCGGGACCCCCCCCAGGACCCTCCCCCCCCCAGCGGGGAAGGGATCAAAGGGAAGGGGCTTCCCTTCGACTCAATGACAACGTTGTTGAACTCGCTTTGGCTGGGTTGCTTCATTTCGCTATGGCTGGCGCGCTTGAGGACGAGGGCCCAGGGAAAGAGGGGGGGAGGTGACGGACCTAGAAAAGAAGACGACGAGTACGTACGAGGACATCAACCACGACGAACAACGCATTCCACGCCGACAGGGTGGGCGGATTTGGTACAAGCTATGTTGTGCAAACCATGTGGTGCAAGTGCTGCAAGCAGTGTGGTGCAAGCAATGCGGCGCAGTCTACTGGGGTCAATCGAAGCGCCACCTAACGCAGGAGGCGTCTACGAAGCGCCCACGGCGGTCGAGGCGCACGAGGCGGTCCTGAAAGGCCCAAGGGCGGCAACATCGCGAAATCTCGCCAGCTGGCGCACGATGCGCCAACGAAACGCCCATGGGCGGCACCGGAAAGAAAGCCCGCAATTCCCAGCTGGAACGCGAGGCGCCCACGAGCGACAACGAGAAACTGGAATTCCCAACCCATTAATTAAGAATCGGGGACATGTTCCTTGAGCTCACAACTGCTTGAGATATTTCTATACCCGAATTTAAATATGATAGCCAACATGGACCCCGTGTGCGTTCTAGCAATCTATGTTGTGCTACAGAGATGGAGCAGCCTGCCGTGTGCAATGTATAAATATGTACATTTATGAGTATACACATGCACATACACATACACATACATACATCAGACAGACAGACAGACAAACAGACAGGCAGACATACAGACAAACAGACAGGCAGACATACAATCACATATCTATATATATAGACACAGCATGTATATGCGTGTATTGCAGTGTAGAGTGTGCCATATATGTTGTGCAATCTCGGTTGTGCAACCTCTGTTGTGCAAGTTTATGGTGCAATCTAGTGTGTGCAATCTATGTGGGTAATACGTGTTGTGCAATTTGGGTCGAGCACTATTTATGGTGCAACCCATGTGCTGCAACATGTGTTGTGCCATATGTGACGCAGTACACGTTGTGCAATGTACGTGGTGCAATCGGCGGCGACGAGCGGCGACGGCAGCGACAGGGCGGCGACGGCGGCTACCTAGCCGCCAGAGCGGCAGACAGGCCCAGGCGACGGGCGGCGACGAGGCGGCGACGGTGGCTACAGAGCCGCCAGAGCGGCAGACATGTCCATTTCCCCACAACAGAAGTAATAATCCCCAATCACAAGCACTGTATGGGAATTATCTCTAAACGCATACATATAACACATATATTGCACCACGTCGATTGCACCACGTAGCTTGCAGGACATATATAGCAACACATCTTGCGCAGTTTGCACCTCATAGCATGGCTTGCAACACCTATCGATGAATACGTATGCATATATTCACACATATACATGTACAAGCGTAACCATGTATCACACCA
>CAUYUJ010016973.1:191292-235697 GCA_963575745.1 Prorocentrum cordatum
AGGCGTTTACAAAGCCCCTCGGGGCTCTGTAAAGCCCCGCCGCCTTCTGAGAAGGGCTCCCCCAGACATCCGGCGTCTCGATTTTTGTCCAGACACGGCAACCCGACTTCTCGACCACTTCTCTGGGACCGGCTTTTCATCCCGAGTCGTTGTTTGATGGCCCCGAGGTTTAGTAAGGGCCTCGAGGGGCCGAAAATTATGAAAAAATCCTTCCCGATACTTCTGGAAGACGGGACCGCTGGGCTTGCCAGAGGCTGACCAGGATTTGGCGTCGCTCGGACGTGTGCATGCTGTCCTCGGCGAGGACCATCGAGGAGCCTGTTTCAAAACACGCGCACGACGCCGAAAAAGGCACGGGAAATGGACGTCCCCAGACATCCGACGTCTCGATGTTTTCGAGACGCGGGCCCCCGACCTCCCGACCACTTCCTTGGGACCGGTTTTTCATCCCGAGTCGTTTTTTGACGGTCCCGAGCCCCGGTGAGGGCCCCGAGAGGCCAAAAATTATGACAAACCTCTGCCTCGATTTTTTCGAAACGCCCGATGTGTGGATCTGAGCGATGGCGAGAGGAGCAGCCCCCCCCCCCTCGGACGGCGGCCGCGGCAGCGGCAGGGCGGCCAGCGCCCCGAGGCCAGCACGAGGCCTTCTCCGCCGGCGCCGCGGCGGCGCCCGCCCTGCGGCGCCGGGGCGGCGCCGCGTGGGCGCCCGAGCGGAGGCCGCCGCCCGGTCTCGAGGGCGACGACGGGGGCAATTCGGATGCAATTCCTGGGAGGTCAAATTCTGTTTTTGCCCTGGTCCGAAATCCGGCTCAATCCCGTTGAAATCCCGCTTAATCCCGCTAAAATCCCGCTTAATCTGGCTTAATCCGAGGCCCACTCCGGCCAACACGGCTTAATCCCGCTTCATCCGGCGTAATATGTTTAATCTTTCTGACGAAAACTTCCCAGTAGTTGCCTCCTAAAGCGCAGGGGATCGCTAACCCATGTATCTCAGGGTGCAGATGGTCCATGCCTTCGACGAGGCTCCCGGGCGAATACGTGTAATGCCCGCCCCATAGGCTGGCTATTCGCCTCTATCGTCGCCGCCGATGGTCTGCCGCCGCCATCGGATCCCTCGAATCGGGGAAACGGCAGACTCATCGCCGATGCATCGGCGACGAGGTGCGATGCTCGGGCCCCATCCTCCTGGCCTCCGCCGCCGAGGAGGACGGCTCAGTTTTGGAGGCCTCGAGGATGCCCATCGGCCCATCCCAAAACCATCACCAGGCGAGGTGCCCCGAGCAGGAGTGCACAGCAGCATGCCGTCGCGCTCTGAGAGCCCCCACCGGGGAAGCGAGAGACTCGAGTGCGCCAGACCACGGGTGTGAGGGCCCTCCCTCCTCTTCCGCCCTCCGCGGCCGCGACCCGCCTCGGTCCCCCACTCCTTGCCGCCGAACAACTTGTGCGTGCCATAGCCCGGCTCACTGGTGTACGCGTGCGGATCGCCTCTGCCGCGCTGCGACGAAAGAAGAGTGCGCCAGACCTCGGATCTGCCCACGATTTTTGGCGGGCCCGCCCTGAGGGAGGAGGAAGAGGAGGAGGAGGAGGAGGAGGAGGAGGAGGAGGAGGAGGAGGAGGAGGAGGAGGAGAGGAGGAGGAGGGCGGAGGAGATGGAGGAGGAGGAGGAGGAGGAGGAGGAGGAGGAGGAGGAGGAGGAGGAGGAGTCTTCACGCTCCAGTTTCTGTGCGTCAGATGGGGCCGCCGCCCCCCGCCGGCGGCGGTGGCGTCGGCCCCAGACCTATTCTCCTCGCATGCCTTAGCGTTGCTCGGATGTGTGCATCTTGTCCTCGGCGAGGACCATCGAGGAGCCTTTTGGATCATCTTGCGAGAAAACACGCGAGCGAAGCCGAAAAAGGCACGGGGAATGGAGGACGTCCGAGCGATGGCGTGATGTGGACCCTGGGATCTGGGCGTTGAAGTCTAGGCCTCCCAGATGTGGTCCGAGTTGATTGGGTCGGAGGATCGCACCGCATCGCCGATGCATTGGCGATGCGGCGCGATGTGAAACACGAGTTCCTCCACGCCGACATCGGCGATGCATCGCCGACATCGCCGACGTTGCCGATGCATCGCCGATGCATCAGCGTGCGGCGCGTCCCTCCGACCCCATTTACACGGACCCGACTTGGGGAGGTCTCTATGGATTCGGCTGGGGATCTGGAGTGGCCCAGCGCTGGTTCCGGCGAGCAGGAATAGGGGGGAAAGAGGTTCGAGGCGCGGGGTTCGGGAAGGCTTTTTGTTTGTCTCAGTCTCTGGGGGCCGTTTTTGGGCCCCGCAGGCTGTCAAAAACGGACCCAGGGTGAAAAACTGCACCAGATGGACCCTGGGAGGGGTCCGGGGACCGAGTTTGAACGGATTTGGCTTCATCATCATTTCTTCAAACATTGCTTTTCGAGGCTCATCCAGTTCAGAACCCCCGGCCACCTTCAAGCTCGATGTATACACCGCGTCGTTTGGTCGGCCAAGCTGCCAAGGAGCTCGGCGCAGGAATCTGGTGCACAGACACTCCAGCGTCCCACAGGTGGGGAGCCCAGAGCGTCTGTGCATCGAGTTCCTTGGCAGGCCAAACGACGTGGTGTATTTATCCGAGCCTATCCCAGCGTTGCCGCCGCCCCACGCCAGCGGCGGCGGCGGCGGCGTCGGCCACAGACCTCTTCTTGTCGCATGTGGACCCTGAGATCTGGGCGTTGCAGGTTTGTTACTGAGATCGGCGCGGGGCGTGCTAAGGGGATAGAAGCGTGATCAGTGCATGCCAAGCGGGCCAGATCTTACCTAATATGATGTATGAGTGGGTTACAACTGCACCAAGTTGCTTAGGGGGGTTGGCGGAGTGTTCGAAGCACCCTAAGCCATTTGGGGCATTCGCATCTCACTTATAGTCTAGTGTAGGCCAGAAATAAGCCACATCATCATCCACTGATAATCTGCTTATCCTCTTAGCAACCCCTGCGCCGATCCCAGTCCACCTGGCGTTTTCGCTCAGCGTCGGGCCGCGGGATGCCATGACACGTCGATCCAGCTCGGGAGGTGCCGCAGAAAAATGGGGTTTAGAGATCGGGTCGTGATTATTCGCGGCGTCGGGTTTTAGGGTTTGTCTCGGTGTGGGACGATCGCGGCGTGAGGTTGTTGCGAGTCTTCGGCCTCTGGGATCCCTCGCAAGGCCAGGGGATTGTCAAGAAACGGCTCCTGGCGGAATGCCAATCTGGGGGAACTGGTCCCAGCCTCCAGGGCACCACGTTGTGGAACAAGCGCGACGTGTCTGGGACCAGCGACCCCGGAGCTCCTGGCGTCGCACGTCGTACGCCGGGCGTTTTTCCCAAGGTTTGTCGGGCCCCGCATGCCGCAAGGGAGACTAGGACTGGGGCTCCAGTCTTGATTTCTCGCGATGTTGCACTTGGTGTCGCAACGCCTTTAGCAACAACGCTGCTCACTGGGTCTGCGGCCTGTCTCGCACATTGGGCTCCTTCTCTTCGGCCTGGTTTATTATGGTGGAGTCCTCTTCCCATGAATTGGGAAGCTGGCAAGTCTTCATCATCGGGGTATCTACCACGGGGAAGCACCGCGACGTCAGATCTCAGGCACGGTCTGCGGCCACTGGCGACCAGCGAAGACGACGGTGAGGGTGACGGCGGAGCGGCCCCGCCGCAGACGGCGGCGAAGACGGCGACGGCGCAGACCTCCAGCGCAGGGCTGGACCTAAACGGTGTTTTTGGTGATTTCGTGGGCCGTTTTCGTTTCGACTTCGTTTTGCGGTTGAGGCGGATTCGAGGCAAAAGCGAGGGAAAACGAAAACGAAAAACACCGTTTAGGTTCAGCCCTGCTCCAGCGCAGATCAGAGAAACATTCATGCGTTTTCCGCCGTTTCCGGCCTCTGGGGGCCATCGCCAGCTCCAGGGACCGTCAAGTGGGGATGAGAAGCGGGCCCTGGGGAGAGGGTCGAGATTTCGGGGGGAGAGCGTATTGAAAAAGTCACGGCGTGGGGTGTCTGGGAACGTCGGCGGCGATTGACGACACTGACGAAGGCTGCGGCGGCGACGACGGCGACGAGGGCGGCGGCGGCGCCAGCGACCGGCGACCGGCGGCGGGCGGCGGAGAAGGCGAGGGCGAGGGCGAGGGCGCCGCCAGCGCCCTCGCCCTCGGGAGCCTTGGGACGGGGGCAAGTGCAAACAGCCAGAGTGCCAGATCTTGCAAGATCCTGCGACGCCAGGGTTCATCCCCCAACCGATCCTCGGTCCTCATCGCACCGGCGATATTCTGCCCCCTCTCTCTCGGCAGGCCCGCCGCGCTGCGGCTGGGAGCCCCCGCCGCGGCCGCGCCGAGCGGGTGGAGGGCGGCGGAGCAGGCGGCGCAGGGCGGCGGCGGCCTGGCCATGGCGCTGGCGTCGCTGTGCGGCGCGGCCCCCAGCCAGCCGCGGGCCACGAGGAGGGTCGAAGAAGACGGGGATCGAGTAGGATCGAGGAGGAGGAGGAGGAGGAGGAGGAGGGTCGAAGGGGACGTAATTAGGATCGAGGAGGAGGAGGAGGATGCTAGAAGCATTGCATTGCACTGAAAGTCCGCCCAGCGTAAAAGGAGGAGGAGGAGTGGTTTGGCTTCGGGACGCGCGCAAGACATTCCCCCCAGGTAGTGCCAGCTGGCCTCAACAGGCCCCCAGAGTCGTCCCAGCTAGCCTCAACAGGCCCTCCGAGTAGTCCAGGGCGGGCTCAACACCCCAACCTTGGGCGCGGAGCGCCCCAGGGGCGCCGCTGGAGGCGACGGTCCGCGTTCATTTCTTGGATCGGCGCTGGCCCTTCTGGCGGCGCCTCCGGCGTCGCAACTGAGGCAATCGGCGCCCCGAGGAAGGGTATCCAGCGCCGATCAAAAAAGGCACGCGGACTTTGGAAAACGTATGATCGTGTACTTGTTCTTCCTCTCATGCATGGGAGGGATCGATCGCTGAAATGAAAGAGGCCCCAGAGGGGGCCCGAAGTGGCACGGAAGGTGCACCTTTCTGAGCCCCCCTGTTTGTTCCCTCCCATCATACAGTCGGCCCTGATTAGTATGTCGACCTTGCCAAAACAAGGTTACCCTTGTGTCCTGTATCTCGCGACCCATGCCCCCCACATTATTGTAGTGGCCTCCGGCCAGTGCCGCCGATCCGGGGCGCTCCCGGTGCCTGTGGAAATAAAAAGACGACGAGGAAGTCGAAAACGACGACGAAAACGAATACGTCGACGACGACGACGACGACGACGACGACGAGAGCGACGACGACAACGACCACGACGACGACGACGACGACGGCGACGACGACGACGATGACGCGAGCGACGACGACGACGACGACGACGATGACGCGAGCGACGACGACGACGACGACGACGACGCGAGCGACGACGACGACGACGACGCAACGACGACGACGACGACGACGACGACGACGACGACGACGACGACGACGACGACGACGACGACGACGACGACGACGACGACGACGACGACGACGACGACGACGACGACGACGACGCTGGGTTGCAGGGGGGGGCTGTCTGCTCTGCAGAGGGGGTCCGCTCGGCAAAGGGAGGGGCTGCAGGGCAGAGGGGGGGGACCCCGCCCCCACAGTACGGCGCTAGCGCTAGCGAAAGCGCGGCCTGCTGTCAGGCCGCGGGACATGCGAGCCGCGAAGCGGTTAGATGCGGGCCCTCAGGAGATGATGATGCCGGCGTTGGCGGTACTTTTCTGCCGCTGCGCTGGCCGCACGCTCCTCCCGCGGGCGTCCCACGGGATGCCAGGCGGGCCCCTCCTTCCGCCACGCGAAGCGGGCCTCGCCGCCGGTGCCGTTAGACACCGGGGCAGAGCCCAGGGTGGGCGGGCAAAAGAGGGCCCCAGAAGGCCCTGGGAGGGCTTTGAGCCCCGAAGGCTTGAGCGGGAGGAAAAAAGGGGGAGAGAGAGCAGCAGAAGCAGGGGCAGGGAGAGAGAGGAAACCCAAGCCGACTGGGGAGGGCAGGGTCCAACCGTTTAGGTCAAACAACGAAGACCCCGCCCCCACAGTACGGCGCTAGCGAAAGCGCGGCCTGCTGTCAGGCCGCGGGACATGCGAGCCGCGAAGCGGTTAGATGCGGGCCCTCAGGAGATGATGGTGCCGGCGCTGGCGGTAGTTTTCTGCCGCTGCGCTGGCCGCGCGCTCCCCCCGCCGGCGTCCCACGGGGCGCCAGGCGGGCCCCTCCTTCCGCCACGCGAAGCGGGCCTCGCCGCCATATATTCCAGCGGTGCTGGCAGGTTGCTGCCTGCGCCGCCGCACGCTGGTCTGGCGGGCCATGCCCGTCAGCAACTGCTGCGGGGGCGCCGAGAGGCGGCGCCGCCAAAACTGGGCGCCAGGCTGCAGGTGCAGCCGGCACCATCTAGACTCTGGAGCCGCGCCGCTGGCAGTGCCTTGCCGGTGGCGCGAGCTGCTCGGGGCGCGCGCAGCCGGGCGCAGGCGCCGGCGCGCGCGGAGGGCCCAGCTGGCCATCATGCGTGCCGAGCACCGCCAGGCAGCTGATGCCGGCGTGCTCGGCCGTCCGCCGCAAGGTCTAGGCCGAGGCTCACGCCAGCGCACTGGTTGCCGGCGGAGCTCGGCCTCGGGCCAAGGCCCGGGCGTGCCGCGAGTGGCGCCTGGCTGATGCCGGCGCCGCGGCGCCCGCAGCGCGCGCTGTGGCCGCACAGTTCTCCCGGCTCCCCGCCCCCCCCTGCGCGTCCGGGGCGGGCAGGGTCCGGCCCCTGATCAGGGGGTTCCCCGGGCCAGCGCTGGCGTGCGGGCCCGCGCTCGCGCGCCTGAATTATGGCGCCGCTGGCTGCGCTGGGCTGCGGTGCCGGCAGCTGACGCGGCTCGTACGGGTTGCAGTGGGCCCAGCGCGACCGGGCTCGAAGAGGAGAGCCGGCGCGCCAGGCAGGGGCCCAGCATGGCCCCTGCTCGGCGATTGGAGGGGGCACCCACCGTGGCCTGGGCGCTGGTGGAGCCCGAGGCGGGCAAGCCCGCACGCGCATGACGGCGCGAAGGTATTGGCCGGCGCTGGGGGCACAGGCTGAGGATATATACCCTGCGAACGCACGGCTGACGATGCCGGCGGCGCGGGTGGTAGCTGAGCTGCAGTGACCCAAAGCACGCTCGGCGGATATGCCGGCGGCTTGGGTTGGGCGCGCGCCAGGTGTACTCGCACCGGCGGCGCCCTGCCTCAACCCCTCATCATGGGTTTTCACGCTTGGCGCTCTCGGCGCCGGCGGCGGCTCTGGCGGGCCCAGAGGGTAGATGGAACCAAAAAATAGAAGACAACACAATGGAACCAAAACGCAACCATGGAACCAAACCGCACTAATGGACCCGTTTTGCGCGAAGATCATGCCTTGGAACCATTTTGCGCGATAACATAAAATGGAACCGTTTTGCGCGAACAATTTAACATGCGTGTATTATACGATATGCGCAACGCCACATAACATTGCACACATATGCTACACAGCAACACATATGGTACATACATACAGGTGCGCCATAGCATACACCACATAACTCACCACCCACCAAACCACCCCAACCCAACCCGAAGGCTCAGATTTACCCTCGATTTCCAGTGGGGGGGGGGTCGGGAAACATCGAAAAAACACATGTGGAACCCTTACCCCCCCCAACCCGAAATTCGGGTCTTCGGGTTGGGTTGGGGTGGTCTGGTAGGTAGTCAATAACTGTGCATAACACACATTGTAAGAAGTATCAGATCATGGAACATTGTTGCGCGGACGAATATGTTATATAACGTCGCGTACATCAGCACACATGGTCTCTATGATTTGCGTGGTGCTATCACGCGCGGTATCGGCAACGCATTTGGGCATGGACGCATCCGTCTACGAACGCTGCCTCATCAACGGCTGTGCTTCCTAACCGCTTACCTTCCTTTTCGTCCTCCTTTTCCTCGCCCTCTTCCTCCTCGCCCTCGCTCTCGCCGCCGCCCCCCTCGCCCTGGGAGGCGGGGGAGGAGGAGGAGGGGGGGAGGAGGAGGAGGAGGAGGAGGAGGAGGAGGAGGAGGAGGAGGAGGAGGAGGAGGAGGAGGAAGAGGAGGAAGAGGAAGGGGGAGGAAGAGGAGGAGGAGGGGGAGGAGGAGGAGGGGGAGGAGGACAAGCTAGGTGCGCGCGCGTCATATCTGACGTCCTACCCTTCCCTCCCATCCCTTACCTTGGTGCTGATTTTCTTTATCCGCGGACTAGTGGGTGGTGGTGCGCGTGCGTGCCTGCGTGTGTGCGTGGTTGTGGTGGTGCTGGTGCTGGTGCTGGTGTTGGTGCTGGTGCGGGTGCTGGTGCTGGTGCTGGTGGTGGTGTTGCTGGTGGTGGTTGCGGTGGTGGTGGTGGTGGTGGTGGTGGTGGTGGTGGTGGTGGTGGTGGTGGGTCCGAAGCCCCGTGCCCCCGTCGGTCGGCACATGCCCCCTCTCGCCGTTCCCCCCCGCATCATCTGTCTAATGGCCGCCGAATGACGGGGAGAAACGCGCGAGCGCTCGTGAGGCGCTTATATAGGCCCCACGGTCCTCATAAGAACCCACATATATCAAACGCGCGATTCGACATGCAAGTTCCTATGCAATATATAACATGACGAATCATATGATAGGAATGCGCAGGCAGCAGGAGGAAGCAGGGCGGAGCCAGGAGGGGGCGCGAATTATCTCGCACCCAGCGCGGGCGAGTACACAGCACGTCGTGCCGAGGCGGCCGAGCGCCGCTCTACTGTTCGTCGCCTTCGTTCGGGGGCGCCGCCTCCTTTTGAGGTGGCGCCTCCTCTTTCTCGTGTTCCTTCTCTTTCTCTTTCTCTTTATGTTTCTCGTCCTTTCTCTTCTTTTCCCGCCTCGCCACGGTCTCGTCAATCAGTGGCATTCCGGAGTTCTTGAGCCCGTCTTCCTTCAGAATCCAATTCTGTATCCCGTCCGCATGACCGAGGCTCATATTTAAAAGCTCGTTCACCCATGCTTCCTCGAGCTGGACCCCCAACAGGAACCTCCTAGCGAACCGTACATGTTGTTCTTCCGAAAACCTTGGGCCATCTGATAGTTTGGCATTGTTCACCGCCTCAGTCTCGCAGTCTTTCGCGGTCTTCAATGTTAGCTCATTAGTGGTCACCGCCTCAGCCTCGGTCTTCAATTCTAGCTCCTTTGCCCTCACCCTTACACGTGCAAATGTTGCAACCAGCCATTCAGGAGCACCGTCTGGCAGAAACGTTCGTTTTTCGATTTCAAGCCTGGCTACCAATTCTTTTCTCGCTCGGTCGGCAATTCCCCCAGGCGGTGGAGGCGGGGGGGGGGCGATGAGGCGGTGGCGGCGGTGGCGGAACATGGATCCAGCTCTCCTTCTCGGGCTGGCTCTCAACGGGGGTCAGGCTTTATCTGGTGACCAACACACCAGCACGTGAATCTTCGGAGCGTCTCGGCTTCTCATACTTGGCAATCCAAAATTCATGCGATCTTTCAGGCCACTTTTGCTGTCTATCGGGGCCGCCTTGCTGTTGATCGGGGCTGGCTTGACCAGCGCGTTCAGCTTCAGCCTTACGTTCCTGTCGGGACCTACTGCGAGACACAGATCCCGACGTCTTCCCATTAGATGCCCACTGCAAAGACGGCGATGCTCTTGTCCAACGATCTCTTGCGGCATGTGCCCGGCCTGTTTCGCCCTTTGTCGAATCGCTTCGGCTCTTGGCCAACGTCTTCGGTTTCTTTCGGGTTTTCTTGTGATCGTTGTCTTTTTTTGTGCGTCTGACCTTCTTCTGTCACTGGCGAACCGCTTCGGACCTCTTTCGGCTCTTTCGGCTCTCTCACTGCTTTTTCTATGTGTTCCGATGTCTGTCGGACCTCTTTCGGCTCTTTCGGCTCTCTCACTGCTTTTTCTGCTTTGTCCGATTCCTCTCGGGCCTCTTTCGGCTCTTTGGATTTCTTGTACCTTTTCGGACTTCTTTCTGCCTTTTCTTGACTTGCTTCGGCCCTTGGTTGAACTGCTTCGGCGTCTCTCGCCCCTGACGCCAGGCCAGACAATGCGCCTGCGTTTCCTGGCCACCGCTGCGGCCGCTGGCCCGACCGGGCCAGAGGTGGCCCAACGGGCGGCCCACCCCCATGGCTTGCACGGCCGCGGCTGCGGCCCCCCCCCCCCCCCCGACGTCCTCATCCTCATTCTCCTCCTCATCCTTCCCCTCATCACCCTCCTTCTCCTCCTTATTTGCCTCTTCGCCCTCGCCTCGCCGCGGCCCCGCATTTATCTGCCCCGCCCTCCCTTGAGCAGGGAGGGTGCCCTCCCAGCATGCCCGCGGCGCCAAATCAAGCCACTGAACTTACAATGACACCCAATGGCACCCAATGAGCTCAAACTCCACAGCCACATGATATCGAACCATGCATTTTCCCACTGCAGACACATGCATCGAGGCGTTCAGGGCTCGCGCAGGGAGGGAACCATGAAACGACGAATGTCAGTGTGGCTCTTTGCACCTGTCCGCGCCGAGTAAACAGCTCCACCGAACTTCTTCGGATAGCGCTCAGTTGCTTTCAAGTCCTGCAGCGCGCAGACGAGGGATAGAGAGATGTAGAGAAGGAGCGAGAGAAAGAAAGAGGGCGAGGGAGAGAGAGAGAGAGAGAGGAAAACAAACATAAATGAGAGAGAGAGAGAACGCGATAGAGAGGGAAACATAGAGAGTGAGAGAGAAAGATACATACCGAACAGGCGAGCGGCGCCCTTGCCACCCACAATCCAGCCATCTTATGTCGTGTAATGAAGTATGTCTGCTTTCTTCTTTAGCACAGGCTTTGCTTTGACGATCGGCTTCCATGTCGACGCAGGTAAAGTTGTAGCTACATTTATGCATTTGGCAATTGTTGGGCCCTCTACAAAGCTTCCAAGAAAGGTGTGAAACGTCGACGCAGCACATAAGTCAAAAGCAGCCTTGATAACAGGGAAATCGTACATGCAAGATTCCTGCGGCTTTTCAATCACCCAATGCACGTTTCGGATGTGTGCCAGGTGAAGCAACCAGCTCAAAGCTTCTACTGCAACATTAGCGTCGTGGACTTGCGGGATATCCCGCCCGTCGCGACGTTCAAACATTGCGCCAAATCACACCGCTGCCCCCCCCCCCCCCCCCCCCCGATTGCACTAAGACCGCCATTGCCGACGCGCCGCTCGCAACGCCCGCTGCGCTTGCTCCAGCCACCCCCCGCCCCGCCCTCTTCATTGCCATCTGATCTGCGCGACGAACGCCCGCGCCACCCCGCAGATATCAGGCACAGCCAAGTCGAACATTCAGGCTGAGCACGGGGAGGGGGATGGCGACATCGCTACAGGTGAGTAGGAAACAACGTGGATGGCGGCACCATTAAAGGCTACGCAGAGAATCGAACGGGGATGGGGCGCGGGGCGGCGGGCAGAGAGCTACGAGGAGAAAGAGAACGCAAACGAGAGAGAGAGAGAGAGAGAGAGAGAGAGAGAGAGAGAGAGAGCATACACATCGAGAGGGAGAGGGAGACAGATACGGCGGGCGGCAAGCAAAACACACTCACAAAATAAAAGAAGTTCGCCGCCGCCGCGAGTAGGCCGCGCTCTTTGATGCGAAGAACTGTCAGTCCTGAGTGCACAATACCAGCTAGAGTAGACAAGTCCTGGGAGCGCATTGTTTGCTCCTTTCAAGTTTCACGGTGGGGTCTCCAGGGCGGGTCAACGCCCGGCCTGGGGAATGCACCTTAAGCGTGGCCCCGAAAATGACAAGTGGCCCGAGGCCCTCTGTTTTGCAGCGCGTGCATCGATCGAATTCTCGAGTCGCGCACCCCATGCCCCTGAATGTCTCGGACATGCTGCCGCACCCGCTGAACACCTTGCGACGGGCGGCGGGCGTGGGGGACGAGCAGAATAGCTGCACCATGGGCCTGGCATGCTCATTGCGCCCTTCCACTAGGCACGCCCAATCTCGCCACGCTCGGCCGAAGAGCGGCGACGCGCGCGCGCCCAGAGTGCAAACCACCCCCCCTTCCCGCTCCTCGAACACGTCGATGTCACGGCGCACCGTGACCATATCTCTGCAGACAAGCTTCGCGACGATTGACAGCTCTCCCCGTACTGAAACTCCAGGGCTTTGCGCGTCAACCATGTCTGCGATGCGCCTTTGTCTGTAATCCCAACGTGGCCGCCTGCCCACCCACGGGCATCCCCCGTCTCTCTCCCCCTCGCCCTTCCTGTGGTCAAGTAGATTCCACCCGTTCCTGCCCACTCTCTCTCTCTCTCTCTCTCTCTCTCTCGTTATCTCTTTATCTCTCCCTCTCTCTCTCTCTCTCTCTCTCCCTCTCTCTCTCTCTCTCTCTCTCTTTCTCTCCATCTCTCTCTATCTCTCTCTCTCTCTCTCTCTCTTTTTTTTCTCTCTCTCTCTCTCTCTCTCTCTCTCTCTCTCTCTCTCTCTCTCTCTCTCTCTCTCTCTCTCTCTTCTCTCTCTCTCTCTCTCTCTCTCTCTCTCTCTCTCTCTCTCTCATCTCTCTCTCTCATTTTTTTGTTTTTTTTGTTTTGTTCCCTCTCTCTCTCTCTCTCTCTCTCTCTCTCTCTCTCTCTCTCTCTCTCTCTCTCTCTCTCTCTCTCTCTCATTGCTTGCGCTCCCCCTATTGCCCCCTGAGCCGCCTTGACGGTGCAATGATGGGCGCTGGCCTTTTGCCATCACCGCAATAAATCCCGCGCCCCTGGCGGATTGAGCTTTTGAGCCGCGCTGGCAATGGCGGCACTAGGCAAGCACGATCCAACCTGCCCATCACGAGTGCACCATGCAACAGCAGTCGCCTCAGTCGAGCTAACACGGAGGCAGCACAACGAGAAGCATTGCAGTATCATCGCCCCTTCTCCCGCTACGTCTCCTCACTGCCACTGCTCCTTCCCAGGGCGCACATCATTGCCATCGACCCCCCCCCCCCCCCCCTCCGCCCCAGGATCGCGCCCTCGACTTGCCAAGAGGCCGAACTTGCGAAGCGCCATCCTGTCGAAGCGAGCGCGGTGGGTAGTCGAAGCGACACTTGAAATCTTGCCGTTCAGGGATCGCCCGAGTAGACGCGATAATAGTTGGGTTTTCCTTTTTGTTTGATCATGTCAGCCATGTGCATGAACACCCGGTGTTTGGGCATCATCTGAACGCCCGAGGCGATGGCCAGGGAGCAGTGCATCATGCATATGTTGTTAAGCTCGCCAGCCACCTCGTCCGACACTTTTCGGGGCTGACGTTCTAGGAGCTGGTGGTATCGCACAAGTGCTTTTCCTGCTGTGAGTAGCTCTTGCGCCATGCACACCGGCGGCAGCTCTTCTGCAAACCTCTCAAACACTTCGACGACGCAGAAACACAACCACTTTGTTTCTGCCGCCTTTGTGGACAATGCTGGGCTCCCTCGTTTGCCTATCATGCCTGGCGTAAGGTCTCCGATCCGTGTAATCTTGCGTTCGGGGATACCCTTCGCCCGTTGGTCCGAGTACCACCCGTCCAAAATAAGGTTAAAAGGCTGAGCCCCAGGCGCACTCGATCGTCCTGAAGCGCGCAGCCTGTCTTGAAAATATCGAAATCGATGAGCCTCCAAATCGCCGCGGCAGCCCAACCCTGGAATACACCTACATGTAAGGTGTGTAGCTCATCGATGGAGAAACTGTTGAGCCCAGTGCCTCAAGCAGTGTCCATGAGGGGGCTCCTGCGGTAGACCCTCATGTCGTCGGTGGGCCGCCACATTGCGATCGTGAAAGGTATGACTGGGTTGGTGGCAACAGCATCGAACTCTGCCGTGTCAAGCAGGTGGCGCGTCGGCTCGATCCGATCACCCTTGAGAACCCCAATTTCGGGGATGTCCCTGACAGCTGATCGGCCGCGCGAGGTTGATTTAAACTCGGTTCTGAAGCGCAACTTGCGATATTGTTCAACGTTTCCTAGGCGCACTGTGAACTCGCGTCGGTCACACTCCCTCGAGTAGCAGCCAGCGCCGTGCTCTGGAAGCGGCAGGGGGGACTGTGTTTCCTGATGTCGGCCTGGCCAAGCGTGCAGAACATGCAGGGCGCATGCTTGCTAGACCGCGAAGGCAGCCCCATCCCTGTTGATAATTTTGGCCAGTCCGCCTTTAGGTCGATCAGCACTGCTTTGCAACCAAGCGCCCCCCAGCATCCCCTCCCGCCCTTGTCATGGATTTACCCCCCCTTGTAATCGAATTCCCTCTGCCGCCCCCTCCTCCACCAAAGTGCCCTCATCCATCTTGCTAGGCCCACCACGCGCCCCCTGCCCTAGGGCGAAACTTTTCTCGAGAAAGCATTGCGCGAGACACCTCGCTCGCAGTGTGCACGTACTCTGCGCGCCGCGCACGGGCTGGCATCACAGTCACGCTAGGCACGATTGCACGTGGAAGCCAAGTGACAGTTCAATGACGCCCTGAGAACCCACAGACAACCAAATGACAACCCAATGGTGCCCAATGGCGCTCAGCAGTACATTAAGATAACCAACACTTCCGGCCTTCTCCCCATCCCCCGCCTGGCCAGCATTTGCTGCCCGATCTTTGTCACCGTCTTTCCAAGCATGCTTACCGTGCCTCGCTTCTGGATAAATTCCTGACAGCAGAGATCTAAGGCCCCACGCTATAAATCCATAAACCGGGCATAACGAACACCAGTGAGAACACCCGCACGAGCAGAGATCTGCCTGCCTGAAGCAAGCGATCATATGCCGACGGCCTGTTGTCAATACATTAACGTAGATGGCGAGGAACCCGTCTTTGTTGGCGTACGGCGTTTTGTCTAGATAAAAGGCAAGTGGCAAGATCAGTTCTCTCTCCTGGGCGCTCGCGCCTGGAACTACAGGGCGTGCTTCAGATTCCCCGATCCATCTCCCCGCATTGACCTCCTCACTCCACTTAGATATAATGTCAGGTTGTCCGTCTAGCTCAGACTTCAACGCTTCGTGCGGCGGAGTTAGGTGAACGATCTGAGGTTCTCGGTCTAGGTCGTTCCTTCTGGTTCTTGGTATAGTCATTTGATACAACCTATCGTCAAATTGACGCAACTCGAATACGCGATCCAGCTTCTTCTAATACTTGCCAGTGCTATCACTGGGCTTCAGCGCATACTGCGCCACTTCTGCAACGCCAGCTTCAGACGCGAAGTGACGCAATATGCGCAGCGCTTTTGCTGTCATGCGGCCGCCGACTAAATGTACGTTCATCAACTCTTTTGCGAAAGCCTTTCCTGCCAGAGACCGTGCCACGTGGCCAATCCCAGTGCCCAGGTCATCGCCCCATGGCCTGGGGGGGCGAGGGGGGCGCCGCCGCTCTCTACGGGCGCCGTCCATGTTCACTTGAGCCTCTTAGAACTCTGCCTGGACGAGAGCAAGCTCGCGCGTCATGCATCTGACCCCGCGCCCTTCAGACCTCCCTGACCCTCTCCGCCCTCCAGGTGCCGTCGAGACTTCCCGCGCCCCCCCCCCCCGCCCCCGCCTTCTCCCACCCCGTCTGGTTTCTGACCCGTGCCCTCTAGACCTCCCTGGCCTCCCCCGCCTTCCACTGGCCTCCCTTCCCGCTCCGCTCTCAGACGCTGCAACGCAAGGACTGCCTATCATGGCAGCCCCTTTCAGACGCGCTTTATCCTACTTGCGGCCCTGTTCGAGCCGCTCTTCACGGCCCGCTCCCCGCAGCACCTGGAAGCCGCGGGCGCCCTTCCCCTGGAAGCCGCGGGCGCGCTTCCCCCGCGGCTCCAGGGGGCCTTAAAATTGAAATAAGCGGCACGCGGAATTCGCGCAACTCTGGCTAGCAGTTTACCAGGGCCCGAGAGGGGGAGCGGGCGATTGGAAGGGGCGACGGAGGCGCGGGCCCATCGGCACGGGATGTTTTTTTTTTTTTTTTTTTTTTTTTTTTTTTTTTTTTTTTTTTTTTTTTTATATATATATATATATATATATATATATAAAAAAAAAAAAAAAGTATTTTGTACACGCGCGTTTGGCATCATCGGGTGTCATCGGGTGTCATCAAGTGCGTCATCGGGCGTCATTGGGTGTCATTGGATTGCGCGAGCCCTGTAAAAACACAGGGTTTGGTGATAGGAATCCCCGGGCATCATTGGGTGTCATCGTCATCGGGTGTCATCGGGCCGTCACCGGGTCGGCTTTTCATTGAAATCGTTGAAAATAATGAAACTCGTAAGGGGATCTTATTTTTCAGGGTTCCGAATGCGATTTTCTGCTAAATAATTTGAATTTCGGTTGCCTGGCCTTCCCCACTGGCGATTTTGATTGCCGACCCCCTGAAATTGAGTTCGAGTGCCCATCCTCTTGGTATGAGCGAGAGAGGCTGCTTGTCTACTCGCGTCGGCGGCAACTCAGCTGGCCGCGGCGCTGCTCGCGCCAGCGGTGCTGCTTTTCTTTTGCGCCTTTTGCTCTTTCTTCAACGCGTGGGCCCCCTGGATCAGCTGGAGCTGGCACTGGATGGCGTTGACCGCTAACCGCGCCTGGGATCTTGGCGATGATGCCTTCATATTCTTTAACCAGTGTGTCAGTAGACACCCCTTTCTTAAGGGTCTTGGGCTCTTCCACAATCACCCGCGTGAAGTAGTTTGGGAGAGAGGCTTTCACTTCTGTGACCTTGGCGGCGAGATCCTTCAGGTCGGAGCGCGCCCCCCCCCCCCCCCCCCCCCCCCCCCCCCACACCCCACCTGGGTCGCGCACTCGCGAGGGCCAGGGCGGCAGGGGCGCGGGGGGGATGAGAGCGCACGGGGCAGAGAACGAGGGAGAGGCCGCGTATACATAGGAGACGAGGGAAAGATGGGGCGCCACATGGAGGGGGGAAATGCACAGACATATGAGCCGCCCCTGCTAAACCAACCTGCCCCCTCCCCATCCCTCTCCTTCAGCCAGAACCAACCGTCGTTCTTTGACGCTGCTTCCTCTGCTGCCGATCGGGCGGTAGGGACGGCGCTGACTGTGGCGTTGTACCTGCTGGCCCATGGCTTAGCCTCTTGCTCGAGTCTGGCCCCGTCCTCCTCCGCCTCCTTTGCCAATCTCGCTGCGAGCCCATCCTTGGTTGCATGGGCGGGGGGCTCGGCTTTCGTTTTCTGCTCCTTTTCTTTATTTCCCCTGCCCTTGCCCTTGCCCTTGTTCTTGTCTCTGCCAATTATTTCATCCCTGCGCTCCTCCTGGGGCTCCTCGTGCTCGGGCTCGGCATTTCCATCGGCTGAAGCAGAGGCCGCCCCTCTCTTTGGCTTCGCCATCTTTGTTTGGCTGTGCTTCTGCCGCCCCCTGGACTGCAAACAGCGAGGACAGTTTGATATACTCGCGCTCGTGTTCTGCAATATCCCTGCCCCTGAGCCTGCCCCTCTCCAGCCTCTCTGCCAAATCGTCTACTGATGACTCATCTGAATATTCATCCTCGTCGGAATCAGATTCTGAATCGCATGATGAATCATGCTCTGAATCATGCTCGCAATCGCACTCGCCCCCCCCCCCCCCCCCCCCCCCCCCCCCACCACCTGCGGCCTGCCTCGCTACCGAAATAAGTCCGCTTCAACGTCTTTTTCTCGAAGATTTCCAAGGCCCTTCCTCCAAGTATAGAAATGTCAGCCGCTTCGACGTCGAGTCGAACTTGATCATGGGGGGGTGCGATTTCGATGCAGACTTGCACGTAGTTGCGGGCCGCCTCCACGTTGCCATCGTCGTCCGCGCCGCCCTCTTCCTCGCGGCGAATGCAGGGTGCAATCAGGGTGGTAGGGGGGGGGGGGCAATGGTGCAAAAGAAAATGCGTGTAGACGGAAGCAGAACAACATACTCTCCATGAACCCATCGACCAAATCCCCACTGTCCCTTTGTCCTGTACGATGCGTGAGCATGACCGATACTTTCCGTTTTTGACGTCCTGCTCGACTGCGCTTCCGTCTTCCAGCCATTATTTCTCTTTCGCCTCGAGCCTTTCTGCTGCCAATTGCTGGCGGAGCTTCGCTTTGGCATCGTCGCTGTTCTCGCGGTGATCCTGTCGTGGGCAAGGGCAAGGCGGGGAACGAAACGAGGTGATGCAGGATGCCGGAGGGGGCGGGGGGGGGGGGGGCAGGATGCGGGGGGGGTTGTGGGAGGTGGCGTCACCCCGCCTTCCGCGTCAGCGCGCCAGACACATGCCCAATGGAATTCCAATGAAATCCCAATGACGTGCAATGAAATCAACGAGCCACGAACCTACATAGACGCACGGGTGACCACAAGACGCCAGCAAGTACAATCGCAATCCTGCTGGTACTTCTTATCGCACCACTTCAGCCAGCGCTCGAAAGCCTGGTAACTCTTCGACCGCGGCTTCACTCCATCCTTCACAGCGTCGCGAAGATTTTCAATCTCCTCTTTCGCAGCTTTCGATATACCGTCCAAACTTTTCATTTTGCGTTCCAAGCTCTTTTGCATTACCTGCAGCGCATATTTTGCTTTGACCTCTCACCCTTTCTCCCACTCTTTCTCCCAACCTTGAGGTCGACTTGTTCGGGGGTGGCTTCTGGCTGGCATACCGCGCCTGGGCCCGAGCCGCTCACCGTGGGCGGCCAATTCATGGCCTGGCGGTCTGCCCACGAGAGGGTTGAGTCTTGCTTCTCGCTGGGGGGCTCGATCGACGCCATTTTGGCGACGTTGGTCGGCTGGCCGTCACAAGGCCGTTTCGCCGACGCCTTCGCGTGAGTCTTCGCGTCTGCATCGTCCGCTGGTTGCGCATCGGACTTTCTTGGGCTGCTCTGGCTCTGGCTTCCAGCGGTTTCCCTGCAGTGGTTCTCCATGCTTTCCATTATCTGCTCAGTGTCCCCAGCCCAGTCCTCTCCTTCCTCCGCCAGCTCATGCGCGACATCATTGCTTTTTCACTTTCGCTGCTTCAGCTTTGTTTGTCTCTTCCGCCGCCACTTCTTGCCCGCTCTCCCCCTCTGGTGCTTCCGCCGCGGCTCGAAGCGCGGCGCCCTTGCTTTCAGTTTCCGCCGCCGCTGCCACCTCGCCCTGCTTCGCCGATGACGGCAAGGGGGCTGGGTCGGGCTGGGTGGCCTCTTCTTGTTCCACGTGCGTCTCTGCTCGGGCGCCATCCTGGCGCGGCCCCCGCATGGGCAAGAGAGGCGTTCGACGAACGTGCGCGCAAACTTGGGAGAGGGCTTATCATCAAAATGCGTTTCGCCAGTCGGTCCTCGACGACAGCGACTACTGCCGCAGCCGTCGTTGCCGACGCGCTTGCCTGCGAGTCGTTCCCCTCGAGCGCCATCTGGCCGGCTGCGAGGCGCCGCATTATTTCGGGCGAAGATATGTCGTCAGGCACGTAGTCGCCTTCATCAAACTTCGTCTTGCGAGATGGCGACCCGACGATTGCCCCCGCGGACTCATCATCCCCTGGGCGCCCGAACGCCCCCGCGTAAGGCTTGCATTCCCCAATGCTCAATGAGGACCTATAGGCGCTCCCGCGCGAGCGCCCTCGAGCCCCCCACGGTTGAGCGATAGCGCCCCAGCTCACCAGAGGGAAAAATATACGGGATACAGAAAGGTGGATGGGAGGGAAAGGGCGAAACATCATCACAATGGTAAACATGCAAGCGAACACTCCACTGCTGAACACAACCGCTCACAATCGCGCGGCACATTGCTTTCCGCTGGCCGCTAGCGCGCAGCCGCCTGGCGGCAGTCGTGCGCGCGCACGCGCGCGCACCTCAAACAATAGCGTCGCCGACGTGCGTCGGTCGACTTTCAGTCGATCGGCTTTGCGACCAGATGTCGGCCCTCTTCTGTCGCCAGCTTTCTCCGTCGCCTGACCTTCAGCCGGCTTCCTTAACTTGGCCATCAGTCAGACGCACTTTCCTTATCGCCTCGCCCCCCCCCCCCCCCCAGCCCCCATCTGATCTGCCCTCATTCCTCGGCGCCCACCGGTTTCTCTCTCCTCATCTCCTCTTGCTCCTCCTCCTCCTCCTCCTCCCCCTGCTCCTCCACCTGTCAGATCCTCATGGTCCTCCTTACTCATCGTCTCCTCCTCTTCCTGCTCACCCTCCTTTTATTTATACATATATATACATACATACATACATACACACACACATGTGCCGCGCTCAGCTGCCCATCTCTCATCCTTCATCGCCTTGCAACTGGCATCAAGCAGCCTGCAGCTTCTTTGGCAATCAGCTCGTCCCGCGTCGGGCACAGGCCCACCTCGGCGTCGCCTCCCGCCCCCTGTCCATTTTCTCTGGGAGTTAGGTGGGTGACTTTGGGCCGAGGAGGATGGGTGGCCACGATCGTGGGCGAAAGGGTTCAGGAGAACGACCACCCCCCCCTCCCGCCGCGCGCGTACTTCTCGGCGACTCCGATCAGAATGGCCTTGGCCTTCTCAAGTGGCATGTTGTCTGCCATTGTAATCTGGCAAATCTGTCTGCCCCCTTGCTCGACCAGCGCGACGAGACCCAGCGGCGCCCTGTCTTTCTGCGGCCGCGCATCCCCCTCGTGCACCTCCTCTCCTTCGTCCTCCTCCTGTGCGCTCGTCGTCTCTTTCTTCTCATAGTCCTGCTATGCCTTCGCTTCCCCCCCTCTCCCTGCTTCTCCCTCTCTTCTTCGTCCTCCTTCGGCGCGCTCGTCTGCTAGTCCTTCTCAGATTCCTTCTCCTTTTTCCTGCGCTCGTCATCTCGCCTCCGCCTTTGTTTCAATGCATTGTGGTCGACTGGCCATGCAACTGCCCTGTATACATGCCAATCCCAACGCCAGCATGGGTGGTTTATGCCGTTCCAGGGGCCAGGGTCGCCCTCCTCATAAGGGGGTCCTCCAGGAGGGCGGAGGGGGGCCGTCCTTCTTGGGAACCACCCGCAAAGCCACGTCGTCGCGCGCCCCCGCCCAGAACGTGATCCTTTGTGTTTTGCCTCCGCTTTCTTTGTCCCCGAGACTCGCTTTCATCATCTCGAGGAGGTCATCCTTCGCGAGGCCTGGCACGGGGCACGAGACACCTGATGGGAAGTGCGCCATGACCACGCCTGAGTCGCACTCGGGCAGCAGGTTCGCAGCGTACTCTGGCGGCCCCCATTTTCGACCCTGCTTCCTCCTCAGCGCTGCCTGTTTGCGTTTGGGATCGAACGTTACCTTGTGCAACTCATCTTCCTCTGGCGCTTCGGGCTCGGGCGAGGGTTTTTTTGTTGGATCTTCGAGCGCCGACGAGATCGAGGGCGAGGGCTTTTTTCTCTGTTTGATCTTCCGCAATCGCCGCTGCCGCTGGTGCTTCCGTTGAAGACGATGGTGCTGGGGCTATCATCTCAAGCGCTCGTTTCGCTACCCCCTCTAACATGCTTAACTCTTCCTCGCCGCTTTCACCCCTTTTCCGATTCCAACGTGCTCTCTTATCCTCCCAATCAGTTGCAGATGCTCCTTCTTCTTCCGTCATGCATTCGCGCGGCTTTCTCGCCGCTGGTTGCACCGATGGCATGGGTTCTCTCCCTGCTGCTTCTGATTGTGCTGATTGCTTTGCAACGGCTTCTGCTGCCTCTGCCGAGTGCTCTACCGCTGGCATGGGTTATTTATCTGCTGCTGCTTGCGCTGCCTGCTTTTCAACTGCTGCTGCCTCCGCCGACGGCTTTACCGGTGGCGCGTCTTCTTTCTTTGCTGCTTCTGCGTGTGCGGATTGCTTTGCAACTGTGTCATCGCCCGCGCCGCTTGCCCCCCCCCCCCCCCCCTTATAAGCAATATTTGTTTTGGCATGTTTTGTTCAGACTGTTCGCGTCATCATCCCCGACCCCATCATCCTCGACCCCCTCTCTGATGACACGATTCGCTGCTGCTGTCGCTGGCTTTTTTTCATCAGTGGGCAGTCGTCGTCATCATCGTCTGCATTCCTCGCCGCTGGCCTTTTCACCACTGGGCCGTCGTCATCGTCGCCCTTCCTCGCCGCTGGCCTCTTCCTCGCTAGCTGATATTTCTGTTCTGGTTCTTATTAGTTTTCTTTTTATGTGTCCTCTCCTTTTTCTTCTTCTTTATCTTCTGGCAACAGCTCCTGAAGCCGCGCCGCGTCGGGCCGTCGCGACCCAGGCGCTGCCGCGGGAAGACGTGGGAAACTGAACGGGAAGGCGCAGTAAGCGGGCCGAGAGCTTCGGGGAATACATAATCGATTACGACGATTAGGCATCAGGGGCAGGAGGAGATATAAGCAAGACATTGTGGGAAGGTACGCAGAACGGGCAGCAGATGCTCAACGGAGGGCGGCAGCAGTCCTGTGTCCCGAATGTGTCTCACCGCCGTTCTGAGCCTCTTCGCCATCTTATCGATCCACTTCTCGCGAGCCTCCCGTTCTCTATATATCTCCCCCTCTCAATATCTCTCTCCTCCCCTTGTTTCCTCTCTCTCTCTCTATATATATATATATATATATATATATATATTATATATATATATATATATCCCACTTCCCTCCTGCCCTCCTGCCTCCTCCTGCTTCCTCTCGCCCTGCGCCTGCTGCATGCGCTTGCAGTGCATGCCTGGGGGTGGCCGGCTCGGCATCACTGGGCCTGCAACTTCTTCTGCTTCCAAGTAAAGCTCCCAACCTACCGTAAGCAGCTCCCTGACGGGCTTCCTGGCGAGCGTCCAGGTCTTGAGGATCTCTCCGAAGGCCCGGCCCCTCAGGTTGGCTCCCTGGCTGGTGGCGTTCGGCGGCCGGATGGCCCTCGTGTGGCCTCTGTGGATCATGACGTGGACCTCCTTCTCGCTGGCCTGAGTAGGCAGGACGGAGTCTATCTCGAGCTGGTTCCAGTGGTGGATTCTCCAGACCCTAACGGTGGTCTTGCTGAGGGCATTCTGCGGGAAGACGGCGATGCACCTGAAGTCCTTGTCGTGATGAGGGTGCTGGACGTCGTGGCAGCGCATCCGGAGCTCGGCCTCGCGCGGGGAGACGAAGGGTGGTGCATCTCCCAGCGCGGCAGAGGCGGCTGTTGCACCGTCCCAGAGCTCTCGGCGGAGCTGAGCAGCCAAGGCCTTAACGGCCGGCGCATCAGGCCCCTTGTCTTCCCACAGCAGCGCTGCCGCAAGGTGGGGAACTAGGCGCTGCCTTAGCTCCGCGCCACCCCCCTTGAGGCCCAGCCGGGTGCGCATCTCCTCGTCGGGTTGGAGCTCATCCTGGAATTCGAGGTAGTCCCACTCTTGGTCGTGCACGGTGAGCTTTCCGCGTCCTGCCCCGGCCTCCTCGTCCCAGGTGGCGCTGCCGATGCTGAGGTCCTGCGTGCTGCTCCGCCCGGCCTTCGACCCGACCTTGTCGAGGGCCCGACCTGCCTCCTCGGCGAGGGTTGGCCCCCCATCGCGGGTCGCCTCTAACAGGATCTCCTCCATGCCCAGCTCGCTGTCCTCAGAATGGGCGTGCGTGAGCCTGGCTAAGACGTGGGAGTGCAGGTAGTCGCTGATGTCACCCAGGGCTGCCAGGGTTCCGTCCTCCAGGATCTTCTCGATGATCGCCCGCCTCCGGCGGCGGCGGGGTGAGCAGTCTCCCCGGCGCCTACCGCCGCAGGGTCCTGAGCGTGTGCGTCCAGCAGCCAGTCCTCCCCAGGGCCCTGAACTGCTTGCCTGAGCTCCTCCTCGAGGGCGGTGGTCTGGATGTCGTCGAAGGCTGCTGGGGGTGCCCACACTGCTGGCGGGCCTCCTGCGCGGCTGCCCCCCGAGGCCGCCCCTGAAGCCTCTCCAGCGCCTCCTTCAGCTCGTTTGCTGTCCGCCTCGGCCTTGGCCTGTGCTCGGAGCTGTGCGACCCGTCCGTCGACCGAGGCGGGGTCGACCTTCGCCCCCGACCGTGGGCCACCGCGCCGGATGAGCTGCGCCTGCACCGTCCAGTCGAGGCTGCCAAGCCCCTCGATGGCTTCGTGCGAGTGCGCGCAGGTCCCCGCCGCCTTAGGGCAACCGGCCCAGGTGCAAGCGTCCCAGCAGATGACCTCCCCGTTCTTGTCGCGGGGGGCGTGCTTGACGGACCGGCCGATCTCCCTGGAGGTCAGCGCCTTGCCGGCTGGGTAGGCCCGAGCTGCGGGCCGCTTCTTGGCCGCGGCCTTCTTGGCGGCTCCCGCTTCCCCGGTGCCTGGCCCAGGGGTAGTCGGCGTCTCCTGGCCAGCTGGCGTCGGCTCCTCAACCCTCCCGGCCTTGGGGGCCTTTGGAGGCCCAGCGCGCAGGTTCTGGCGCAGGAACCTCTGAAGCCGCCGGGCTTGGCGCGGGACGCACACCACCTGGTAGAAGCCATCCGGCGCGTCGAGGTCGCACACGTTCGGGAACGTCAGCCAGGCGCTCCCAGTCGGTCCCGTGGGGGCGAGAGCGACGGTCTTGATGTCCTCCCTTCGCGGGCTAGCGAGGCCCAGGATCCGACGCACCTCTCTCCGCTCCCCCCGAAGCTGCTCACACCAAGTCGCGGCGAGCTCCTCCCACAGACTGTACACGTAGTCGGCGGGGAAGGCCACATCATCTTTCTCGTAGGCCAGGCGTAGGGTTTCCAAGGCCCTGCGCCTCTCCGGCTCGTGCATGCGTCCGTAGACTAGCCCGAAAACGGTAATGGCGTTCTCGGCTTGCCTCACCCACTGAGAGAAGACGACGGGATGCCGAGGACGCGGCTCGAGCTTGCACGAGGTGGGCACGGTGTAGGCGTCGGAGACTTCCGCCTTGCAGTGCGGGAAGTCCGCCACGGAGATCGACCACTCGGCCAAGTCTTTATGGTCTCGACCTCCCCAGCAGAAGGCGGCGATGCCGTGCGCCATCCTGTTGGTCACCGTGGTGGGCCAGTTCACCGCCTGCATCACGTGCTTGGCGTGCTCGCAGGCACGCTTGAGCCCGTGGAACAGCTCCCGACCAGTGAGCGCGCCGCAAAGTTCCACGTCGAGGGCGTCGCAGCCTCGGGCCAGGTAGACGTCCAACTCTTCGGCCCGCCCGATGGCGCCGAGGGCCCCACGTTGAGCGACCTTCTGCGCAAGCTGTCCACCGCTTGCAACAACCTCATGTTGTCCAGGTGCTGTTGCTCCTGACCGTTCTGGAGGACCTGCGCGTAGGTGGTAATGGCGGCGGAGGGGTCGTTCTCTCCAGCTCCTGCGGCGTACCTCCGATCTGGCTGACCTGGGGGCTTGACCAGCCCCCCCTGCCCGTAGGCCCTTCGGTTGGTGAACATCTGCCCGAGGTTCGGGACGAGACCCGGCATCAGGCCTGGAGGCGCGAGGCGCGAAGCCCCAGGGACCCGCGCGCCAGGCGCGGTGGCCGGCGGCGGCAGGGGCGGGGCGCTGGCTGCCGCGCCCAGCCCAGGGGGCGCAGTGAGCTGGCCTGGCTCCTGGCTGGGGTCGGGACGGCGCTCGGCGTCGAGCTTCAGGAGACTGCCGGCAAGCGGTGGGCTCACGCTCTCGTCCCGCTCGGCCCGAACGCGTTCTAGCATCCGTTCCCATCTGTCGACGTGGGTATGATGCTTGACCCGCTCGTCGGCTCCGCTGTTGCGCATGAGGCGCTGGGTATACTTGATGGGGTGCCCCAGGACGACAGTGACGTTCTCGTCGCGCCCGGCTGCGACGCTCTGCAGCGCGGAGGCGTCGTCTGACCCTCTTTCGTGACCGCAAGGCACAGCCCCAGCATGGCCTCTCCGGTGTTCTCCTCCTCCTGAGCCTTTCCAGGGCTGCGAGAGGAGCGGCGCGGGGCGGAGGTGGCCCGAGCGCGCTCCTCCTCTAGGCCCCACCCAACGCCGAAGGGCGGCTTGGGGGAGCTGCTGCGGTCGAGCCGCGCCCAGTGCTTCCTGAGCTGCGTGTCCATCCCGTCGTCGGCGAGGGGCTGGGCGCTGCTGGCATCGCCCGCTGCGCCGGCCGGGTGCTGGCGCATAGCTGGTCGCCGCGGGCCCGGAGCTGGGCCCACTGGGGGCGGCCGATCCTCTTGGCTCCCCCGCCCACTGGGACCCCGTTCCACGGGTGGAGCTTCTCCCACACAGTCCTGCTCACGACGATACCGTTAACGCTGATCCCAAGTTCCTCTGCACCAAAGGGTGGATGATGAAGGAGTTCCTCGAGGTATCCTGTTGGAAGCTTGCCCTGGTCGCCGGTGGCGGGGGCGTGCTCGATCCCCGCGGTCTTGAGGGTAAAGCAGATCTGCTCGATGTCGCCAGGTGAGTGGTCCTTGGCACCCGGCTCCTCGACGTCGACCACGGTCAGGCTGCCGTCTCCCAACGGGCCTTCTCCAGGCCTTGACCTGCCCAAGAACACGACCCACTGCGGTCCAGCCGCCCGCTGTACTCGAATGCGCAGGACCATGTAGTCGCTCGGGTCCGTCTCCTCGCTCGGGGCGGGGCTGGCGCTCTGCGGCAGAGGCACCTTGGGGGAAGTGCAGCCTCGAACCAAACGCTGGCGGGCGGGGCCCGCGGCGCGAACCCCGGGCGCTCTGCTGCCTTCTGCGGGGGGGGGCCGCCGCCGCGGGGGCCCCTGACTCGCGCGCCCGCGGGCTGCGGCTGCGGACGACTCGACGCCTCAAGCCCGAGAAGAGCCCGCGGCTGGGCGCGGCGGCGGCGGCCTGCGCTGCCCTGGCAGCCCCCCCACCTAGGTGCAGGAGGCAGAGCGGTGCACCCTCGGCGTTGCCAACGGCCTGGCGGTAGCAGGTCACCTGGGAGCACTTGTCGCGATACCTGGAGGCCCTGTAGACTTGCGAATGATGGGCACAGAGGTGGGCAAAGGAGTTCCTCCCGTCGCTGGGCGGCGAAAGGTCGGAGGCCTGGCCGTCTTCCGTAAGCGGAGTGGTCGGCTCGGCCTCCGCGGCGCCCCGGCGGCCGTCGGGGGCCAGGGGGCGGGCGCCTCCACGAGCACGATCCCTACCCGGACCGCCTCGCACGGCTTGTCTTCGGCTCCACCTCTGACTCGGACTCCTGATCAAGAACCTCCGCGACACTTCCTGCAACGCCTGGCTCCGCAGCGCTTGTCTTGCGACGGCGGCGTCGCCGGCAGCAGAAAGAGCCGCCGCAGGACAAGAGGCAGTACATGAACACGATGACTCGCCACGCGCCGCGCCCAAGGTCCGCGAAGGCCCGCCAGAGTGGGAAGATGTCGCGGCAGGAGGTGAACTTGGCATGGGAGCCGATGCCCACGATCGCCTCGGAGTCCAGAGCTGCATACTCCTTGCAATGGATCTCTCCAGGCCGATCCCGGCAGGCCATGTTGCGGCAAAGGTGGGCCGCGCGGCCCTCGAGCGCCTCCAGTTTCTGGCGAAGTGCGCGAGAGCTGGCCCCCTTCACGCTCAGGTAGTCCACCCAGAGGCCGGTCCGGTCGATCCTCTTGGGCTCGGCGAGGTCGATCCGCACCCGCGCGACATGGTCGTCCATATTGACCAACGCGTCGTTTGGCCTCCTCCCCGTCCCACGACCTTTCACCTTCTTGCTGCAGTACTCGGCGGTCGTGGCGGGCCTGGTCTCTGGCCCCACCCAATGGATCTGGGCAAGGGCAGGCGGGGCCGGCGGCAGGTACCTTTCGGCAGCTGCATCGCCGGGCTCTCGCCGGCGGCACTTGAAGCACCGCGCCAGAAGACCGATCAACCAGAGAGCTACTTTGATGAACGGCAGATTATATCTTAGATATAAGTTGAGGACGTGAGTTACTAACCGACTTAGGCGACTTACGAAGTCGAGTTATAAGTCGACTTAGGCCGACTTAGCATAACCGGCTTAGGTGACCGACTTAGGTCAGCTTATAAGTTGAGTTATAACCTAAAAGCTAAGTCGACAGCCGACTTATAAGTCGACTTATAAGTCGAATTATAACTCGAAGTTGTCGACTTAGTAAGTCGAACTTCTTCGACTTACCAAGTCGAACTATTTCGACTTACTAAGTCGAACTATTTCGACTTACTAAGTCGAATTAGCCCCGAATTAGTATGTCCAAAGTAAATCCTCGATGTGTGGTTTTCTATATTTTCATCATGGGATTCAGTCATATACTACAGCGTTTCACACATACGCTTACATATGATCATTTACGTACACACATAGTTTTGCACATATGCGCGTGTAAGGTGTGTTCACGCATTGGGATGTAGATAACGCGCGCGCACGTACACATGCGCATGTATGCACATGCACAATCATATGTCGATGTCGATATCGATATCGATGCATACGCGCGCCGCCTGCGATACTCTTATCAGCAGTAGCGCGGCGCGCGCCCCCCCTGCCTTGCAATTGTCTGTTCTACGGGTCGCACGAGCACCCCGCGATTGAAGAGAAGAAGGAGGCGCGCCGCGCGTGTGCACATGCGTGTCCTTTTTTCGTGGTTGTTGAACTTTTTTTCAAAAACAACAACACTTTTCTTTCTTGTCGCGACGCAGGCAAGAAAGAAAAGAAACGCAGAGCGGAGGCGCTGAAGGCGCGCGCACTTTACGTTCGTGAACTGTTCCACCCTTGCCCCCGCAAAATAACGGATCGTGAAACGATCTTGTTACGCTCGCGAGTGTCGTGAGCAGCCATTACAAGAAAGGGCGCTCCTTGCAGTGAGAAGAAAAGGGGGAGGGGGGGGGAGGGAGAGAGAGAGAGAGAGAGATCTGATGATGATGATGATGAGGATGATGGTGATGATGACGATGACGATGATGATGATGATGACGACGACGATGATGACGGTGATGATGGTGATGATGACGACGACGATGATGGTAACTCCCACGGTCGCGGATTGTTCTTGCCTTAGAGAGCCTCGCCTTCCTCCTCCACCCCTCGCCCCACCGCGGTGCAGGACATCGATGATCGAAGAGGACATCGATTATCGTTGCGGGGGTGGGGGTATACAGGGGTGGGGGGGGGGGATCGGTCTGGTCGGTCGGAGCGGCGAGCGGCGCGCGCGCGCGCCGCCCGCCCCTCCGTGCAACAAGTGCCAGGCGCCGCGGCCCCCTCCCACCGCGACCGCCCTCGTCCTCCCTCTTTCCTCGCCTCCAGCTCCTCTCCCTCGTCGTCGGCATCCTCCTCTTCCTCATTCCCCTCATCATTTCCTACCCCCCCTTGTGCCAGTCATTATTCCTCCCCCTCCTCTCTTCTCCCTCCTCTCCTTATCAGTATCCGCCTCCTCCTCCTCCTCCTCCTCCTTCTCCTCCTTCTCCTCCTCCCCCCCCCTTCCTCTTGCCATCGGAATCGATGCCGTCGAACTCGATTGCCATCGAAGTCGGGCCCGCAGCCGCGTAGCGCCAGGAGAGTCGCACCTCGATTTCCTGCAGCGTCCTCGATATCGAGCGCGCGATGGCGTCGTTCGCTGACGGGGTCGATGCCCTGGACGGCCTCATCGGGGAAGCACTGTCGTCAGCAGATGGGCCTGTCGGAATGGTAGATGTGATCCTCGAGAAGTTAATTTTTATTGGTATGGCTGTGTGGCTGTATCTAAAACCTCACCAAGTAGGCATCCACCCTTCAAACAGGTATGGATTGGGCATCAAGGCTTACGAGGTGCACAGGCTGGGGGCTAAGATCGTGAGGAACAAATTTAGTTTCGCGGCAACGGCTGGTTCAGTTTGCATCGAAGATAAGAAAGGCACGGTTGCGCAGTATACCCAGGAGTTTCAGAGATCGTCGAATCTGTTTGGCAAATCCCCGCCCGAATCGATTATCGCAGGGAGCGTGAGCTCTGGGCATACAAATCAGTTCCGGGTGGCTTGCTTAGAGAGAGTTGAGACGAAGGAGAAAACGTTGTCCGACATCGACGGTCGCATCAACACGGGGCAGTTCCAAAGCAAAGATAAACAATTGGAAAAGGCACTTGACACTGGGCTGAAGTGGTTGATGGTGAAAAAGGAGGCAGAGGAACGCTGGCCAAAACTTCCAGGTTTGATCCAGTCGGCAAAGCAGGCGACGGGCCAGGTGCAGAGTGAAGAAACGCATTTCGAGCTCTTGCTTCACATCCAGGCCATTGCATCCGAGCAGGGGCGCGACGGGTCCGTAATCGACTGGGCGAGGGTGAAGACCGAGGCGAGCAAATCGGAATCGAAGTACGTTGACGATATCGACGCATGCGCTGACTTCGTGGCGAAATATGGTGGGGGGTCCCAGGGCCAGTTCATCAAGGACCTCGTGCAGTTCGTGTCAAGGTGCGCGCCCGCTGGGCGCCTGGTGGGCGGGTACGTGTTCGAGACATTGTGCAAGGCAAAGCTCGCGGCGACGGAGATGATGCCCCACCTGGCAATGGCCGTCGTCAAGGCTCACGTGAACGGCCCCCCCGAGTCCGTGCAGAGTCGAATGTGCAGGTTTGTGACCCGCTCAGAGATCGCGTCCCTTTTCGCCAGCACGGAGGCGAGGTCTAAAGCGATGGCAGCAGAGAAGACCTTGCGGCATCTTCACAGCGTTTCCAGGCAGATCGATATCGATACGATTGAACGCATTCCGATCATAGGTAAGGCCGACCAGTTGATAGCAATGGTGTTGTTAGGGAAAAAGTTGGATGAGCGATACGCAAACATCGAGTGCATCGCTCACGGGTGCATCGAGGCATTGAAGGCAAAGCAAAATGGTACCATCGAGATCGACAATCCGTATACCTGCCAGTCGGCCCAGCACGACAGCGGTGCCGATGGGGACTCCGTCAAGCAGACCCCCTTCAGTGGCATGCTGCAGTACGACGCCAGCGCGGGGGAGCTGGCGAACGCTAACATCTGCCTCTTGGAGCAGAGAGGGTTTAAGGTTGATGACACCATCAGGCTGAGGACGGACGATGAAGGTGCAATGGCGCGGCCGAGCTACGGGTGGTTTACCAGTTTCAGCGGTTCCCCCCTAACTCCCTCAAACACCTTGGACCCGCCACCCTTCTACGCCACATAAAAACTCTTACATGTATTGGCCCCCCTGTGCATGAGTTGTGCCCTTGCACCTTCGGTCTAAGGGAAAACGTGGAAGATAGCTTCGATGTCGGAGGATGGCGTTCGGATTCGGGAGGTGATGCAGAATGGCTCCTTGCACCACATCGTTATTCGGTGCCCCATTCCAAAGTTCATCGAGAAGTACTGCTTTACTACAACCAAGAAAGAGTTGCTCGCTGAGTGGCCAGATGACGCAGCTTCTAAATCTACCGATCTCGTCGCGACCAACATCAAGTCAGCAATTGCTATGGCCATGATATCTTTGACGTCGAAATTCGAAGTCGATGGGGGCGATCTGATGGCAGTCAGCAAACCCAACATGGGCATTTTCTCTAGGAAGAAGTTCCAGGCGAAAAAGTTGGTCATCGTGCCGACGGCTCTGACCGTCAAGCAGTGCGGCGAGAGCGATCGCCCCTACTTCGCTGTGCCCAGCCCTGATGAGAGGATCGCGGGGCCCTTCGCCCTCTCGGACCCTGGCGCTAAAGCGCCGAGCCTTGCTTTCAAGATCAGGCACGTGGACAGCACGGAGTCGACGAAGCCGAATTGCGCCATCACTAAGCACTCGGTGGCCGTATCTGTGGGCAACGCTAAAGTGTACGATATCAAGATCCCCGCAGTCACCAACGTCATGGCTCTGAACGTTGGAGACGAGCTCACGCTTCCCAAGGTCGCGACCGCTGCCCCGCGGAAGAGGCCCACTCCGCCGACCATCGAGGTGTCCACCATGAAGAAAGTAGCGCGCAGCAGGTAGACATACATGCACGCATCGATTTGCGAAGCAGTGGAGCGATGTAGAGATGAGGCATCGACATCGATCATGGACTGTTGGATTCCCATGGAGTTTTGGAGTTCTTGCAATAGTTACCACGAAATATACATAATCGTCGTCGTCGTCGTCCGCTTCGTCGGCGTCATCGTCGTCGCCGTGCCCAGTTCCAAATCGCGGTCGAGCTCGAAACTTAGAACGTTTATCCAGGGCCGCGTATACACTTAAACCACTTACAACTTACTTAAGACGCTTAGGCTCCAAACCTTGTGTGTTTGTTCTTTCGGGGAACGCGGTTCACGACGCCACGTCAATCGAAAGTCGCATGCGCTTATCGCTCGACGTCGCGCGTTGCTTGTTTGGCTCCAGATGTAGATGCGCTCCCGCGCGCTTCTAGGAATACGTCGATATCGATATCCGACACATGGTGGATGCTATGGCCTGGTGCGTGGACAAAGTTGTTCGCGTGCGCGCCCCTCACATGGCTTCGCCAGTCATTCTGGACAATTGCAGGGAGCTAAACGGCTGTGTATTCTTTCACCTCGAGAAGAGCTGCGATGTGGTGATGAAGCTTCTTGGGCATCCGCGTTCCAAGGGCATCAGGCCTCTTGTTAACACATCGATTTGCGAAACATTGAAGCGCCTTAGAGATGACGCATACAGATCGTCATTGCTAGCCTCCTTGGGCCAGCTTAGCGTTCACGGAATGGAGAAGACATCCTTACCGCCGCCTGGCTCCAGGACATGGAAGAAACGATTCAGGTCGAGCCACGACGAGATTCAGGGCACCACAGCGACGGTACATGGTCCGACCATGGGCGACATCAAGGGCATCCCTTTCAAGGTCATTATCGACAGGCCTGGGACCCCCCTGTGTGTGCAGCTGGAGGAGGACCTCGTGATGCACTTGAAGGCGTGCTGCGAGGTCGAGATCAAGCCGGGAATCGTCCACAGGCAGCATCCGTCCGAGAAGGTTCCTGCTGAGCTCAAGGTCGACTTTAAGGATTATCCTGGGCTGAGCTTCTCTTACACCAAGAGCCAGTTCGCGCTGAAACGCACAGGCGATGACGGCCGTGTGAGCGTGAGGTACAGGACAGCGAGCTCCGCGGCGGAGGCGATGCAGTTGTTCGAATCAGCTCAGGCAGGTGAGGACTTTCAGAGCAATGCTGGCACCTCCGACGGCGCTGCCGCCGACGACGAGAAAGAGGAGCTTGTCGAAGTCGAGGACGACTGAGAGTTTCGTGACAGGGCTGGCACGGAAAAAAAGAGCATCGATATCGTTATCCTCCTCCTTCCTCCTCGTCATCCTCCTTCCTCCTTGTCTTCCTCCTTCCTCAGCGTCCTCCTCATTCACCCGTCCTGTCCAAGCCCTGCTGCTCATATGATGTGGTGGAGGTTGCTCCTCTTGGGCCTGTCTATATCTCTACGTATATACATGGGTCTATAATATTTCTACCGATATCTCTACACATATATATCTACACATATATACAAGTGTCTATATATACATATATCTCTGCGTATGAGGGGGATGTGTCTATATATCTCTACATATATATACATGTGTGCAGGTACTATGTGGCAATGCTTACATGAGTGTTATATGTGTACGTATATAGGTGCACGTAGTATGTGGTAATACTTGCCTCATCGCGATTGCACTTGATATTGCCTTGGATGTTGCATTGTGCCCTGGAGTTGGAGCCAGCTGCAATCGATGTCGAAGAGCACGGGTGTCTCAGAAGCGGTCTCGAGCTCCCCTTATTCATATTCTAAATCCAGGCTGGAGTCCTGGTTCATTCGTCGCCCTGATGGGTTTGTCCTCGCTGGGCCCTTGGGAGTGGTGAGCTTGCTCGCCCTTGGGTTCCTGTGTCTTGGGCAGCCCTGGCGGGTTTTGCTGGGTGCGGAACTGGCCTTGGCGCCTTTAGGGGAGCTCAAAGTCGCTGTGCGAACTGCTGGGCTGCAGTTGGCTTATCTTCCAGATCGACAATCGACACTCGACAATCGAGGCTGGCCCATCGACCATCGCCTACTAGCCATTGCGGCTCTTTGAGTGCACGCGCGCGCCTTCGGCCGTGCTGCAGCGCACTCTTGCAACCTTCTCTTCCTGTACTCTTCCTGCGCCATGGAGGAGAGCCGCTCGATGCAGTTCGCGCAGGTCGTGGGTGTCATCACCTATGGCCAGATCCACAAGGACTTGGTGAACGATACCGCGCACGAGTGCGAGCGCATGGGGTCGAAAGTCATTCGCTTCGACGTCAGGCGCTTGTTGACGAAAGACCCGATCAAGACGATCGGACACAAGGAGAACGGTCTTCACGCACAAACCCAGAAGACGGTGATGTCACAATCAGGGTTCGTCGACGCGTGCAAGGACATCGCCATCGAGGTGTCGAACTACAAGGTCAAGGAGTGGCCGTCGACCCTCGTCCTGGTGGAGTGCCAGCACGGCTTTCATCGCAGCGACACGGTGGGCCGCATGTGCAACGCGATGCTGAACTTCATACTGTCGAGGAACAAGGTCGAGGGTATGCACGTGCGCGTGCGCAACTCGAAGATCTTCAACTCGGGCGAGCAGTACGGCAAGCGCGGGCACATCAGCATGCTGGAGAGCGTCAAGGCGTGGATGGCGCCTGGGAAGGCATGGGAGCTGGCGGAGGGCGGCGAGGCGCCTTCTTCTCAGCTCTACGCGAGCCAGGCGGTCAGGGACGACCACATGGCGTACCCAGCGTGGAAGAGCCTGTGGGACTGGGTCTACACCGAGTACCACATGGTGCGCAATGTCGGGCCTGTGCCGCCGCCAGGGTCGCCGCCGCGGGCCGAGAAGTCGCGCAGGATCGGCGAGGGCGGCAAGGGCGGCACCAAGGGCGGCAAGGAGGCTGGCCCCGTCTACGGCAAGTCGGGGACCAGCAGTGCTTGGCGCCCAGTGTCAACGCGGGGGGTCTACGCCCGCGAGTCCGACGATGCGGAGGAAGAGGAGAGATACCAGGAGCAGGAGGAGGTGGCCGAGGAGGAGGAGGCGACGTTGATATCGAGAGGCACCGAACGCGTCGACATCGAGTAACCACTACCACCCGCACTCTCGTTATCTCCCTTATGTTCCTTCCTTCACCGTCCATATCGCCATCTCCAGCGCGGGGGGTCTACGTTTAGTTTGTTTTGCTCGACCTTTCATTTTTTGTGGCGGTCCAGGAGTCTCAGCACATGCGTCTGTCTCAGTTCGCTCACGCACCCAGCTATCCCGCCCACCGCCCATATGCCCCTCATCTTGCTCCTCCTTCCCCCCCCCCGCTTCCTCCCCATCGTCATCCTCTCCCTCATCCTCATTCTGGGTGCCAAGTCTATTTTGAGACCTCCTCCGCTTGGATGTCGAAACAACTGACCCCTCCCCTCCTACGAATGAAATGGCGGCGCCAAGGCCGAGAAGTTATCAGAAGTCGATCCCCGAGCAGCTGGCGAAGCCACCTCGGCTGTCGACGCTAACTCATCATCTGCAACGCCAGTGAGCATGGAGGTGGAACAGAAGGCCGTTTCACGTGAACCACATTGTAGTCCAGCGTTGCCCCACCTGGTCCTGAGTGCCCCCGAGTGGTCATGACCCCGCCCCCTGCCCCGAGTCCCTGGCCGCACATATGGCCCCCGACTATCGAAATACAGGCTTGCTAAATACATCGAAGTCGATGGAAGGCGGCCGCGGAGGAGGCGCCTGCGGTCGCTGAGGAGGTGCAGGAGCCCGTCTGGGCCACGTTCGAGCGGGACCCTCGCGCCTGGCTCGGCCTTCTTCGCCGATACGAGATCGACGAGACGGCCCAGCAGAGCGTCTTCCCCCTGGCCCAGTTCAGCGATGAGGGTCATCGCGAGGCCAACAACGTGTTGTACAAGCTGTTCAAGAAGACGGGCGAAGGGGAGCCTCACGAACCCGTCGAAGTTCGTTCACAAGTGCGTGACGAACGCGCGGCAGGCCCTGGAGCAGCAGTATCACTCGGGCCAGTGGCGTCGGTAGGCTGACGACGACGACCTTAGACGCAACCTCCCGTGCTCACGGTGCGAGGCTGCGGTGTGTATTTAAGTGCGGCGCCACCTCTCTTCGGGGCCCCTTAGGGTACATGGGGCCTCTTTCGCGGCTTGCTGCTGAATCGATGTCGACTTGTGTTTTCGAGTTTGATGGTCGAGGACGCGGTGGGGCCGCGCGTGGCGTCGCGCAGCGGGGCACCGCAGCCAAGGCCTTCGAGGACCCCGCCTAGGCCCTCGCAGCGCCGCAGATGATAAGCGCGAGGAGCAGGGCACAGTCGACTGTCGATCTCGGCTAGAGACGGCGCCGCTGCAGATGCAAAAAACAGAGCCGCCGCCGTCGTCGTCGTCGTCGTTCGTCACCGCCGCCGCCGTCGTCGTCGTCGTTCGTCGTCGTCGGTGGCAGCGTGCCTGGCGCGCGTTCGCCGCGCACTCGTGGACGACCCCCCCCCCATCTCCTTGAACTGTTTGTGCAACACGCTGTTGGTCTCGCGATGGCCCTCATCGTGGTCGTCGTCGTCGTCGTCGTCGTCGTCGTCGCATCGACTATCGGTGCTCCCTCGCTGATGCTCTCTCGCCGCCCCCCCGCCGCGCCGCACGTCGCGGGCGCCGTCGAGGCGCAGGCCGCCCCCCCCGTCGAGGAGGAGGATGGGGAGTGGGAGCGACATGAGGAGGTGGTGGGAGTGGGGGAAACGGGGGGGGGCATCAGGCTGACGAGCGATGGACCATTGATGCGACGGGGTGCCGAACGAGGCGCGCGCGAGCGCTGACATGGGCAATCGTTGGGCGCGTCCAGCCACCCCAGCGGCCATGAGCGAAGATAGTTGGTGACGAGGTGATGGTCACCATGACCATCACCTCGCCGTGGATTGACGAGGTGATGGTCACCATCCATCCCCTCTCCGACATCATCATCCCTCGTCAATCCACGGAGAGGTGATGGTCATGGTGACCATCACCTCGTCACCCATCGACGTCGGCTGCGATCGAGGTGGTCGCGAATCGGGCCACCCAAACTGGTACGCCCAGCGCCTCATGGGCCGCGTGGGAGGTCAGGACGAGGTGGGCTGGAAGATGGGGGAGGGCCTGGAGGAGGGGGCAGGGCCTTATGCATCACCATCTCGCCGTCACCATTTGGGCTCGTAGCGCCTAGGTGCAATCGACATCGAAGCGCGTCCGCATCGGCATCGCCATGACGAGCGCGGCGGCGGCACCCACTGCAAGGGCGTCGTGCCTCGCCACCTTCAAGGGCGTCGTCGACTTCGCGCGGGCGGTGACCGCCCAGATGGAGGATGCGGATCGGGCCCAGGTGATCGAGCGCCAGGTCGCCCACGTGAAGATGATCGTCCGTCGTGGCGGTTGCGCCAGGGATGACACGACTCAGACCGTACACGCCATCAACGCGACAGACATCCTCACGGCCGCCCAGAAGCGCGAGCTGATAATTGCAGTAACGGAGTCGGTGACGATGGACATCGCCATGACGGGCAAGCGTGACGGGCGTAACTTCAACGTGCAGTACCAGACGCACCAGTACCCAGAGCACTACCTGACGACGGAGATGTGGGCGCTGCTACAGGACCCCCACCTGGGGGTCGAGGCGAAGCTCGATAAGGTTGGCGAGTACTTCGTGCACACCCTCGGCCTGCACTACCCCGACCAGAAGACGGTGCCTCGCTTGGCCGCCCTCGTGGTCGCGAGCGAGATCGCCGCGGGTCGGGAGCCTACGCCCGCGCAGGCGTTCGAGTACAAGAACCAGCTCAAGGACTCGACATCGACATCGCATGCACTCGACGTCGAATGCGCGACCCCCGCATCGAGCGCCCAGGTCTCAGCATCGGGGTCGGGGGTTATATGGGCAGGATCAGGGGGGGAAGGTGGGTGAGGAGGAGGACGAGGCGACGTCGATATTGAGAGGCCCCGAACGTGTCGACATCGAGTAACCACTATCACCCACACTCTCGTTCTCTCCCCATCCCCACTGCCCCCTCCCTCTCCGTCCACATCGCCATCTCATGTTTCGGGCCAAGGTTTTCACCCAGTTTTTTTCAAGATGTTGCCCCGCCTTTTGTTGAATTTGTTGGCGATCCGGGGGCCTCAACCAGACGACCCCGCTCCCCCTAGGGCACCCCACGGGGCTACATGCTCGAGGCTGGGCGCCCGATGGGGGTCGCGTGCTGCCCAGAGGAGCAGATCAAGAAGAAACGTGCATCGAGGCGCTCGGCGCAATCGTCTGTCTGCAACTACCCCCTCCTTGTGTCGCAATTCGTCGAGATCGAGCCGCAGGTGTTCGGGGCTTCCGTGCTCCCCAAGCCTCAGTTTAGCGAGGCCCTGCTCCTGCAAGCAGGGCAGATCACGAAAGCCCGCAAAACGAACGGAATATATGAGCACCCCTCGGGGGGGCAGCAGCAGCATGGTCCCGTTCGAGCGCCTGAGCCCGAACAGCAGGCACCAGGACGCATTCGTGCAGCAGATGGGCACGATGGTTAACATGTTCGGCCAGCTCATGGGCACCGCATCGGCAGGAGGGGGTCCGCGGCAGGGCGGCATCCCGCTGACCTTCTTGAATGAGCCCCCATCGGGCTTGCGGATGACCTCATCAGCAGGGCCCCTCGAGCCGCCGACGACGCCCGCTCCAAAGGGCGCCGCGCCCGATCCTGGCTCGGGGACGCCGCCGCTCCAAGCTTCGAGGAAGCGCGCGCTCGCCGAAGTCGATGACGACGAAGACGATGAGGAGCAGCATCCAGCTATGAAGAAGCCCGCCGCTGCCAGCGGGGGGCCCGCGGCACGGCAGGAGGAGATCGACGAGTACACCAAGAAGATGTTGGAGGAGACCGAGACGACGAGAGGCAAGGGCAAGGCCAAAGCTAAGGCCAAGGCCAAAGGCACGGCCAAGGCCAAGGCCAAGGCCTGCCCAACATCGACGTCGACCAAGGCGCCCCCGCTACCCGCGCGCAAGAAGCAGCCCCCCATCTATTACAAGGATTATGCCATCTATACGGACGAGAAGAACTCCAAGTGGCGGGTCAAGAAGGTGGGCGTTGTCTGGGACAAGATGTTCAGTTGGGGGCCCTGGGGCGCGCACGGCGGCGACGAGAAGAAGGCGTGGAAGGCTGTGGCCGAGTGGATCGACGGTGACAAGGGGAATTGGTAGGCGGTGCAGCAGCGCTCCGAGTTCCGAATTAAGGTGGTGCGCTACGCTGGGCATAGCGCTCCCTGCAGGGCACGCCGATACAATCGCTTTGTTCGCAGATATATCGATATCGAAGTTTACGGAGTGGCGCTCGTCGTAGTGAAGTCACGATTGGAGCGCGACCCCGTTCAGCTGAGCATTGTTGTACGCTGGTGTAGGGCAACAGCGTTTGCATTTGCAGTTGCATCGTGTGTTATCTTTTCGTTCAGTGCGCAGACGGTCAGGTTCGCATGTGCCACGGGGACGTTGTCCAGCCATCGACGTCGGGCAACGCGGACTCAGATCGATATCGCCATAGGCGTCTGCACGCAGCGCGTCATTGGGAGTGACGCCCTTCTGATTGCCTCAATGTGAACCGAACAAATCCATTGTGTTATTGTCCTCTCTCCCTCTCTCTCCTCCGCAGTAACACAGTAAACGACTGTAGAGTGAGAGCAAGATAGTAGAGAGTAGATATAGGAAACCTGGAGCCGAAGATGAGACGAGCTCATAAAGGTATTCGATTATCGTACATCGTGGCGTGCTCTACTACCATGGTATACCATCTTACTTTACGATCTTATTCTCACTCTGCTCCGAGGCCGCCCCCTGTATCGTCTAGCGCGGCCTCCCCAGCCATTTTGGCTCGCTACAGTTGCACGTCGACGATCGAAGCCCACGTAGACTCGCAATCGCCTATAGATCCTTGCAGTTAGTGTCGATGTCCTTCGCCAATTATGCAGCGCAGACGGAGACGGCTCCGCACCTGCGGTTTCCGCCCCCGACAGGCCTGGAGAATGTGACGCCGTTCCCGCCGAGGGACGAGGTCATGCGGGGAGCGCTCACTCCACCGAGCTTCACGCTCAGCCCGAGCATGGACTTGAACGATGACGAGCTCGGCCCCCAGCCAGCGCTGAAGAAATACAAGCCCGCCAAGCCCGCGGGCGACATGGCAAAGAAGGTGCAGTTCCACCCGATGAAGGCCGTCAAGATGGCGCCGTACTTGGAGGGGCCCACGCCGTGGAAGTTGGTGCAGATCAAGCAGCGGGCTGACGAGGGCGGCATCTTATACCCGCAGTATTGGGGCACGCTCTGGCACCGCAAGAAGCTGAGGAACCACTTCTTGAGGCGCTACGTGAAGGCGGGGTGCAAGTGCAAGAAGGACGATGATGGGAAGGACGACGTGTGCTTCTATTGTAGCCGTGTGCACTATATGGTCATGCTGAAAAACCACCAGCGGGATGAGGATGATCTCGGAATGAAGCTCGACATCAAGAAGTGCAGCGCCTTGTTGTGCGCTTTGGATTTGCAGGGCATGCCTCCAGCTAAGCCAATGCATAAGCGCAAAGGCATGAGGCGTTTCTTTTTGTAGGTGCAATCTCGCCACTGACGGCGCAATCGATATCGACGACGGAGTGTGTCTTTCAATATGATGGGCGGTGTGGTTTGATGCCAGCGATACCGAGGTGGCGCGGGTAACCGCGCACATCGACATCGACGCCCACGATAAACGAATGTGCTGGGGATGTATGGCACGCGCTTTGAACAAAACACAATATCATCATCGCCATCATCGTCATCATCATCATCTTCCTCATCACCATCTGCAGCATCATCGCCATCATCATCATCGCCACCATCGCCACGAAGGAGGAGGGGGATGGGTGATTGAGAGTGGAGGGGGAGATGGAGGATGGAGGAATGAGGATGGAGGCCCCCCGAGGCAAAGATATATCTCCTATGGCCGGTTTGCCTGCGCGCCCCGCGGTCGAGCTCCGTCCGTCGGAAAGCCCATCGGCCAGCATTGAGATGGGGGTTTTGTGATGCAAGAAATCATATCGATAAAAGCATCGACATCGACGCCAGTAGAGACATCGAACTCGATAGAAACATCGACATCGATATCCGTTGCTTTAGGCCCGAGCGGAGAGCTGACTCCAGTTCAAAGGCTTGACGCACTACGTCTAGCAGAAGTGCAGGCCCCCGCGCCGCAGGGGGGGCATGGCGAGTGCCTCGGCTGATCCCATGCGCGAGGAGGGGCTGGGAGGTTGGTAGAGGGACGAGGGTGGAAGAGGGAGGAGAGGGGGGAAGAGGGAGAAGAGGGGCAGGGGGGAGGGCGGGGGAAAGGGGGGAGGGCTCGGGGAGGTGTTGGCCAGGATCGAGGCGCTGGAGGCTCTCGCGATGGCTCGCCACGCGGAGACCATGAATCGCATCGGGGAGATTCGGAGCAAAGTTCGGCGCTTGGAGCGAAAGATATGCATCGAACAGGGGTCGGGGTTCACCTCGCCCTCCGAGGAGAAGGGCGAGGACAGCGATAGCGGTATGTTCCAGGACGACTATGAGGAGGAGGAAGAGGAGGACAGTGGAGGTGGTGAAGGTGGAGACGGTGACGAAGACGCCGAGTGCGATGGACCCGCCAGCGACGACGCGCTGACGCGAGACCAGCATCGGGCCTCGAGGCGCGCGGCAGCGGCTGTGCAGGCAGCGGCTGAGGAGGACTCGGACTGCGCGCCCTCTTGAAGCATATTCTCGTCGCCATGTTGACGGGCCTCAGATTTTCACACACGGCTTTGTATAATATAGTGCCCAATGGAAGTGATGTGCAGGTGTGTCGAGTGTTGCGCGCCAGTTTTGCAAGCCGCCTCAGAGCGACACAAATGCACACGATGTGTGTGATCTGCTTTGCGAAAGTACCATCACATCGAAATCGTAAATCAAATGTCGACGTTCGAGATCTGATGCTGGGCGCATGCTGTGGAATTGGGTTAAACCTTTCTGGAGCTACCATGGGGGCGTTTGCCGACAGACGGCATCGCCCCGGACCCCCCCCTTCCCGCTCGAATAAGCAGGCCCCGTCCCCTCCCATCGCGACCCGTCATCCGCTTCGAGTCGCGTGAATGCGGGACTTCACTTGCGGCCTTGTGTCTGCCATCATTCTCTGCGCCTGTGCAAGTTTGTGTTGCGGCATGCCGAAGGTAGCTTGCCAAGGTGCATCAGAGTGCGACAACGTTTCACCCTCCTTCCGAAAACGCGCACCGCTGCGCGCGCGAGGGATGTGCATCGATGTCGGCACGTGTACATATACATACACATATAGATATACAAACGCGCATGCATGCATACATATATGCATATACACATACATACATATACACATGCATGCATACATGCGTACACGCATACATACATACATGCATATACATACAAATATAACTATTTACACAACAACGTCTTGCATTCACCATGCATATAAGCATTCTCGCGCGCAGTCTCTAGTCTCATCGCAGCCGTCGCCATTCTGCCACAGCCGTTTCAGGTTCAGTGTTGCGAACATGAAGCGGGGCGCACCCGCCACGATCGACATCGATGATGAGACGAGGATGCAGCTGCGGTCGGAGCTTCTGGCCACTTCGCGGGGTTCGAAGGCGAGCGTCGCCCGCATCCTGCATACGCTGAATAGGAAAGGCATGCTTAGGGACGAGGAGCTCGGAGGACGAGATGAGCTACGCCAGTGCAGGATAGCAGCGGAGATGCATGGCCGCGCGAGGACGCCATACGGACCTGTTGTGCAGACACTGGATGTCCCAGGCATCGGGCCGTGGGAATATGTACACCCACTTGCGCTTCTGCACTATATGTCGACTATCAGCGAAAAGTTTGCCAATATGCTGTCTGCTGCGCTCGACAAGGCACCTTTGTGTACTTGTAGCTTGGTGTTTTACGGTGACGAGATGACGCCAGGCAACCTTTGAGATCTGATGTTGGGCGCCACTTGTGGATTGTTTTATTGCACCTTTCTGGAGCTACCAGGCTGGCTCCCCCATAGAACGGGGGGCTGGTTTTGCCTGGGCGGGGTTCGCACCAGGCTGGTGGAGAGAATTCCTGGGGGAGTGAGCGCCCTCTTGAAGCATATTCTCGCTGCCATGTTCGTTGACGGGCCTCATAACTTCACACACGGCTTTGTAGTTCCCCATGGGAGTGCCGTGCGGGTGTTTCGTGCTCGCCTGGTCGGTTTTATGGCTGATGAAAAAGGCCACAAAGAGTTTTTGGCCATTAAAGGGGCGGCAGGGCTGAAACCCTGCATCTCGTGCATGAACGTGGTGAACTTCATCCACAAGACTGGCTACGCCGACGGCCAGTACACCGTCGGACTGGACTGCGTAGATAAATCGAAGCTCAAGCAGCTGGACGACGACACGTTCTGGAGAATGCACGAGATCTTGGCATCGCAGGTCGGGCAGATATCGATGTCGAAGGTGGAGGCGCTCGAAACGAAGCTGGGCATTAGTTATAATGAACATGGGATGCTGTGCGATCCTCGTTTGAGAAGCGTGCTGCGCCCCGTGAGTAATTACACCAGGGATTGGCAGCACACCCTGGTATCGCATGGCGTTGCGGGGCTTCAGATTGCGGCGCTCACATCGTGTTTGAAGAGGTTGAATATCGATATGTATGAGATTGCCGCCTACGCGCGCTTGTACATCCATCCCAAGTTGACCGCGTCACCTCCCAAGCCAGAGTGGTTCACGGAGAACTTCATAGCGAACGACCACGTGAAGCTGTTTGCGAGCGACGTTCTCGGACTTTGCCCATTGTTGCTGGCATTTCTGCGGGACAGGTGCTCTGGCCGCGCGCCCGCGGGCCACGTTCGATGTTTCGAGCTGTTAACGTTCATGTTGGGGCTCCTATCAGGAGAGGACGATATGACGGGCGCATTGCACGCCACGCTTTCGGGGGCCATTGCAGAGCACGCGGTGCTGTTTCGCCGATTGTACCATACGTTTATCAAGGTGAAGTTTCATCATTTGGTGCACGTGCCCGACGACCTACTTCGACTGGGTAGGGTGATTTCGTGCTTTGCGCCAGAACGGAAACACAAAGACGTGAAGACGACCGTGGTGCACGTTTACAACCAGGTCGAGCACGCGACAGCGATTGGATATTTAAACTGTTACGTTCAAGACGTTGTCGAGGGGCGGTTCCAGTTCGACGAGCAGTATATATCGACGTCGAAGCGCCGTAAACTCGATATCGCAGGCATCCAGATGGATACGTCTACAGCGGCTGCGTTGAAGTGTGGTGGCGTGAAGAGGGACGACTACGTGCTCATCCGCACTGGCGGTGCACTTCGTTTAGGTAGAGTTGTGTTGTTCTACGCGATGGGCGATTTCATCGCAGTCCACGTGCGGGAGGCTGCCGCTGTGGACCCTGGGACTTGGACCATCTGGGATGAATCGGCGACGCCAGACGTGTTCTTGGACCCGACGTCGATTGTCAAGCCCGTTGTATACATGCGCATTCCACCATCGACCGCGAAGATCATCGTGCCTTACTATCATGGCAGGGGCGCGTAGCTGAAAAAATAATAAACAAAAAAATCGATTGTCGAAAAAAAACACACATCGACTGTCGAACAAAAAAAGTCGACTGTCGAAGCCGCCCCCTTCTTCCTCCGTCGTTCATTCTTCCTCATCATGCATTGCATCATCCTCCACTCCCCTTCCCCATCTTCGTCGTCGCCGCAGTCGTCGTCTTCGAGGAGGGAGGAAGGGGGGGGGAGGAGGAGGAGGAGGGCGATGGGGCAGGAGGAGGAGGAGGAGGAACCCCCC
>CAUYUJ010016973.1:235797-243297 GCA_963575745.1 Prorocentrum cordatum
CTACTACTACTACTACTACTACTACGACTACTACTACGACTACTACTACTACTACTACTACTACTACTACTACTACTACTACTACTACTACTACTACTACTACTACTACTACTACTACTACTACTACTACTACTACTACTACTACTACCACCACTAGTGTGATTCTTTTTTCCGTACCACCATCACCAATCGTATCACCAGCAGTGGTGGTAGCAATATGATTCGTATTATTAGTACCCGTAGTACTACCGATACGATATCGGCGACAACTTAACCAATATGAGTAGTCGAATGCTTCGTAGTATGAATAGTCGAATTTATACGCATAGTAATGGTATTACTCGTCTTCGGGATATTGTCAATCGTGGTACTGGGAATCGTAAGGTTCGTCGTTTCCGTGTTACGATGTTTATTTGCATCACTATCCGTATCACCCGTGTATCCATAACATTGGTCGTCTCATTTATCTGTTTATTGTTCGTGTTTCACTATGCTAGTGTCCTCCTCCTCCTCCTCCTCATCATCCCCCCTCCTTCACTCCTTCTCCTCCTCGTCCTCGTCCTCCTCACCTTTTCTCCTCGTATTCCTCTCCTTCTTCTTCCTCCTCCTCCTCCTCGTCCTCCTTCCCCCCCCCACCTCCTGTTCCTATTTCTTCCCCGAGCTCCTCCTCCCCGTCCTCATCCCCTTCCTCGTCTCTGCCAGAAGCCGTGAGACTGCTCGGCCCTTTCTGGAGCCCGTCAGGGCTCTCCTCCGCCGCAGGGCTGACCGATCGCCGCAGATGAGATCGGCGTTCCTCGCTTACCTCGGGCGCGATGTGTGGACCCGGAAAAAAAAAAGTCTGGCGGTCGGGTTTGGGAGACCCGGATCCTGCCAGGCGTGTGGCTTCGAGGTGGGCTGCCAGCACCACCGCATGTGCCGTTGCCCTCGTCGGGGAGCCGCCCGGGCAGAAACTGCCGAGGCGGAGGATCTCCAAGGGATCGTGCATCGAGCTGAGACCTCCTCCTCGGACTCTCCTCGCTTCTCGCGTGGTATCGTCGAGCACCCCCTGGAAGGTCCCTTCCTAGACTGCACGCCCGCCCAGGAGGAGCTGAACCCCAGTTTTGAACACCCGCCCCTGGTCAGCGGCTGGGCATACTCCGACGGCTCGGGCAAGGACCCGCCAGGGCTCAAGAGTTTTGGTTGGGGTTATGTTTTTTTTTTCTGGACCTGGAGGGGGCCGTGGTTCGGGTCATGCATGGCTCCCTCCCCGGGCTCCGATGCCAAGCGTCTGTTCTCCGTGCCGAGATGTATGGTCGGATGAAGGCCCTCGAATGCGCCGCCCCTCCCCTCCGAGCCGGTATCGATAACAGCACCGTCATCCGAGGTTTGAGGCGTGGTCGCAAGTGGTGTTGCTCTCCCAAGCGGCCTCACGCCGATCTCTGGGACCGCGTCTGGTTCTTGCTCCAGGAAAGTTTTTTCCTGGAGACGGCGAATTTGCCTCTGTGAAAGTTCGTGCCCACACCCGTGGGCCTTGGGACGACTCTCATGAGGCGAAGACCGATTTCCAGGGGAACCAATTAACTGACGCGGAGGCCAAGGTGGGTGCCGATCTGCAGGCGATTCCCCAGTGGAAGAACGCCACCTGGACCTCGCGGTCCGATGAGGTGCAGGGGGTGTTCAGTCTGGTGGCGGGGGTGACTGTTCGGACGGGGGGCTTCGAGGATTCCACGGGGAGGCCCGCCGCAAGCTCCGTCGGACCCCGTCAGCGCCGCCAAGGCCCATCAGCGGGGGAGAAAGCCCACACCCTGGTATGGTCTCGGGGGGCCTGGAGGTGCACGGTCTGCTGTAGGTATGCCTTGTCCCGCAAGGCCAAGGGGACCCTGAGGCGCAAGCCGTGTAAGGGGAAGGTTCGGGTGGACCGTCCATTCGTCGTGGAGCGGGGGGAGGGGGAGCACCTTATCCCACCAGCCCTGCGCGGTGAGGCCCTCGGCCATGATTTGCACCGCGCGGGCCAAGTTACCTTCTGCGATCGGGGCGGTGCCTTTTCGAGCGAGCGGGGATGTAAGTTGGCTCAGGTGTGCGACGTTCGGCCCGCCAACACGACCGCCGACTATCGCCGCTCGCTCCTGCGCCGATGCAGGCACCCTTAGGACGTGAAGCTCTCCCTGGGCGAGGCGTGCCGCTCACTCTTACAGTGTGAGCAGGATGCCTACTGGGAGAGAGCGCTGGACTGAGGAGTGGTCGGGCGAGTGGTGGCACCTTCTCAGTGTGCCCGCCCGTCCACTAAATGTCCCCGAGGACTGACTGACGCAAGGTGATGCCAGGTTGGTTCTAGCAGCAAAGAAACCGTCCTTCTCATATTCCTCGTCCTCCTTCCTGTTCACCCCCGTTGTCAATTCCCCGTCCCCGCACATAGTTCCTCCCCGTCAGGACGCCAGACGTGTCGATAGCGCGAGCCGAACGTCTCACTCGAAAGGTCCTCACCACTCGCGTTCAGGAATCAAGAACTGTACAGTGCCTGCAAAGTGGGGGACGGTAAACTTTTAAAACAGGGTTGTCATTTTCACGCGGTGCGCATTCGACTAAGAATCGCGCCGCCAGTAAGACGGAGGGCGATTGGTCTTCAAAATGTGGTTTCTGCCTCAGCGCCGCACGACAGATGCTCGAAAGAAGGGGGCCTCAGTTCGTGATGCAGCTGGGTGAGCTCAGGGCCTAGGAGGACACCGCGGCTCAACGCGGCGAGCAACCGACGGCCGCGAAAGGCGGGGCGCCAAACGCGGCGCTCCACACGGCGCCATAGCCAGGAATCGAGGCGCGAGCTGATCGGAGCGCGGACTGCTCCTCCCCCCCTACGAAGGAAGCATCCGCGCCGAACACTTCGGGGGGGCGCACTCTGCGCGAAAGTCGGCCGTTGCCGTGAAGGCCAGGAACGCGCAAGCAAGCAGCTCGCCGCGAACGGAAACGGGTAACAAGTAGTCACTTCCGTCAACTGCCTCCAGGACCGACAGGAAGGTGCAGGCCTGGGTGAAAACCTACAGCAAGGGCCGGCGGCACCGAAGACCTTAACCGAACATCCCACGAGCGACGCCCAGCTGGCGTTCGTTGAGCGCCAGGGATGCCCATGGATGGGCTTTCGCCTGCGGACGGCCACCGTTCAAACGAGCTGGGTACAGACTACGCCGATACCTTCCACCTCGGCGGCGACGACGACCTTATGCGTCGCGGCGCGGGCGCGCTGCCAAACTGCTGGATTCAGACCGCTTCAGTGCAGCCGCGATCGCACACATCAGAAACCCTCGTACCCACGCGAGTCGGTTCGCCAAGACGGGGGGCAGATCCGGTCCAGGTATTGGAAACCCTTGTGGACGTCCCAATACAACATTTCGACAAAAGGGGCCTGAGGAACCCGAAGCTGCGCACCACACCTTCGATGGCAACATTGGCGATCTCAACCGCCTTGTTTTCGCCCGTGGCGAGCGCACGCAGGCACGAAGACACATCGAACCCTTCCTATTCGGGCCGCCGTGCTGTGCACGTGTTGACACGGCTCGCAAGGAGAAGAACTCGCAGCGCGTGATGCTTGGCAAGGGCAGGTGGCACCGTGAAGGTGTAGTGGAGCTCTCGCATGTCGTCGCATGGCACCACCAGCAACTCGCCCAGAGCCTGGCTCATGCGACAGAGCAGAAACCTGGCCCAGGTGCTGGGTGCTAGAGGAAATGCTCCGACAGCGGACGTTCACCACCGTTTGACTGAGGACCAAGCGATCGCAGTCGCTGTAAAATGGGGCCCTTGAACGCTCAGCACGCTTCGACCAAGCAAATGATCAGAGGATGGAGTAAGATACGTGGCGCAGCAGAACTAACACTTCAAACAACAATCCCATCTCCCTCCACGGTCCATATCGAGGCGCGCGCCACAAAACCCCTGGGTGTGAAGGGTTGTTCTAGGTCGTAAGAGGTTCGACGAACCCTGTCATCGGAAAAGGTAGGTGGCGGGTCAAACGCTTAATGCGGGACGCCAGGGCTCTGCCTGGGTCGAGTCCCAAGCCGCCGCAGAAGCCAACGAGCCAGCCACATGAGTGCTGGACGGCCACTGCCGACTGGGGCCACGCACGAAACCTCCTAAGCTGCAACTTGCGCGGCCAGCGGCGTCGAACTCAGGAGAACCCGACCCAAATCGCTCTTGCCTCCACAAGCAATGCAAGGCGAATTGTAATCACGCAAAGCCGCTCGATGCAACCTCGCACGCCCTCCTGGCAAGGCGAGGCCGTTGGGCGCGCGCGAGCCTCGAAGAGAACGAAGCCTTGCCCACCCAGGGTCAGCCAGTTGAGCGCAACAACGGCGCGCTGCGCGGCGTCACCCTCACCCTCTTCGTCATCATCATCCTCATCTGCTCCTCCTCTTCCTCCTCCACCTGCTCCTCCTCCTCCTCCTCGTATTCCTCCTCCTACTCCTCCTCCTCCTCCTCCAGCTGCCAGGAGCGGGTGTGCGTGGGAAAGGGCGCCTGGCTTCCTGGGGCTCTCTGGAGGCCGCTCGGGATGACTCGGGCCCCCTGGAGACGCCCTCAGCGAAGGGCCGCTTCAGGACAGCATCCCGCTGCTGGGAAACCCTCTGTTCGGAGGTTGATAGACCTCCTACCCTGAGGCGTCGATTAGCGAACTGGAGGTTTATCACATGTAGGTTTACTAGAGAGAGGTGTGTCCACCGCCGATCTGCCGACGACAACGTCCGAAAGCCATGGCCTTCGGCGAATTGATGGAAACCCGTCCTGATCCCCCTCGCCAGGAAGACACAAAACTAAGACTCCGTGTCTGAAGACCCGAGTCAGCCTGACGGGGCCGCCACGGAAAAGTACGAGAGCCTGGCGCGAGCCCCAGCTGCAAGCATCCCACGAACACTGAACCGTCAAACTCCAAGGCCGTCCCGCCAAAAAGCGCCAGCAAACCCCGAATTCCTACAATCTCGAGTCTTACGTGTCCGCGACCCTGTGCGCTGTGTGCCGAAGGCCGTGTCACGCAGCACGCTGGAGCCCGAACACCGTCCCAGGTGCCCTGCAGCCCCTGAGCGGGCGGAGAAGTAGAGTATCACTGGAGTCATCCTCCTTGCCCTCCTCCCCCTCTTCCTCCTCCTCCTACTCCTCCTCCGTCTCTGTCTCCTCGTCAGCAGCATCATCGCCATCATCGTCAGAATCATCAGCAGCATCATCACGATCATGATCATAATCATCATCATCATCATCATCATCATCATCATCATCATCATCATCATCATCATCATCATCACCACCACCACCACCCTCACCATCATCACCATCACCATCATCATCACCATCATCATTACCATTATCATAATCATCCTGATCATCATCATCCATCGTCGCTCTCATGATCACAATCACCATCATCATGATTATCATCGGCATCATCATCGTGATCATCCTCATCATCAGCATCATTATCAACAAAATCAGTATCATCATCGTCATCAGCATCGCCATCATACTCCTCATCGGCATACTCCGTTTCGTCCTCCTCCTCCTCCTCCTCCTTCCCCTCCTCCTTCTCGTCCTCCTCCTCCTCATCCTCCTCCTCCTCCCCCTCGCGGGCACTGACGGCATCGGTGCCAATGTCTCCTGATCCTCCTCATCCTCCTCATCCTCCTCCTCATCATCCGTATCTTCTTCCTCCTCCTCCTCCAGCTGCGCCTCCTCCTCCTCCTCCTCCTCATCATCATACTTCATGTTGCCACTTCTGCGTCCGAGAGCACCCCCTGCAGGAGGCGCGCGCGGGCGTTTCGAGCGCCGGCTTCGAATTGACCTCGCGCTCCAGGATCAGCATGAAGAGTCGCCGCGCCCGACATCATCAGCTACAAGGTTGAGATCGGGCGCGAGCGAGATCGCCAGGAGGAATGCCCTATCATGCCCCCTCCTCATTCTTTTTGTTCATTCCATCCCTCCGCCCCCTGGCAAGCAGTGGCAACCGCCAGCGCCAGGGCCGCGGCAACGGTGCAGGATTCAAATCTCACGGAAATCAGCATCGTCAGCTACTAGCTACGACGCTGGGGTCAGATCGTGCCAGAAAGGAAACAGTGGCAGCTGCTTTCGCCAGTGCGAGGCAGTGGCAGCAACCCCTGTCATGGCGGGAGCGCATGTGCTGGAGCCAAACACCATCAGCTACACTGCTCGTGCGCAACCATAGGTAGTGGCAGCAAGCGCTGGCAAGGCGAAAAGGGCAAGCAGCGGCAACAGGCGTTGCCACTTTGAGAAGCGACGCCCGAGCCCACATCCTAAGCCACAGCGCTGGGGGTAGAACGCGTGAGAAAGGCGAGACCGCACGGGACAGCGTCATCAGCTACAAGGCTGGGGCCAGTTCGTGCTTGTGAAAGAACAGCCGAGCAGTGGCAGCAAACTTTGTCGCTACCCATCGAGATGGAAGGCGACGATAGATCTCGATGTCACCAGCCACAGCGTCGGGATCAGGGCTTGCGAGAAGCGCGCAGTGAGAGAAAGGCGAGGCCGCGCAGGGATGGGCGAGTTCGTGCTTGTGAGAAGGCCGAGCACTGGCAGTAACCTCTGTCGCTACTCTCCTCCTCCTCCTCCTCCACCTCCTCCTCCTCCTCCTCCTCCTCCTCCTCCTGCTCCTCCTCCGACGACGACGACCGGATGCCGCCCGCGCGGATGGGCCGCCCGCGCGGAGGGTCCTCTGGCAGCGGCTCCTGCGCCAGCTCGGCCAGCGCCCGCCACTCCCCGCCCGCCATTTCCGCGCGCCCGCCACGCGCTCCGCGGGGGGGGGGCTGCCGCCGATTGGAGGGGGGGGCGCGGCGCCGTGAGGGCTGAGGGCCGAATGGGGGGGGAGGCCTCCAAGATGGAGTCGGAGCAGATGAGGTAGGAACATCGCGCCACATTGCCGATGCATTGCCGATACATCGGCGATGCGTCGGCCATGCACCAGCGACGTCGGCGATGCACTGGCGACGTCAGCGTCGACGAGAAACGGGGCGAAGGGGGGGGAGTGCGAGGCGGGCCAAGCTGCAACGTGGTGCAGAAGTGATGGACCTTTCGTCGTCGTCGTCATCGTCGTCGTCGTCTTCGTCGTCGTCGGAGGAGGGGGAGGAGAGAGGAGGAGCAGGAGGAGGAGGAGGAGGAGGAGGAGGAGGAGGAGGAGGAGGAGGAGGAGGAGAAGGGGCGTTGCCGATTAGGGGCGCCAGGGCGGCTGCGGGGGGGCGGGAGAGGAGAAGATGACGTTCAACCCCTGCTTGCCCCTCGTCGCCACGGCCTCGAGGTCGTGGTCAGAGCGCACCCTGGGAGAGGTCCGGGGAGTAGCTGCATCGGCATCGCTTCCTTCCCACACAGAAGGCGGATGGGGGGAGGAGGAAGCGGGGAGTGAGGGAACTGTGTGGTGGGGAAGGGAGGGGGGAACGGGGAAGGAGACGGGGGAGGAAAGGGACAGGGAGGAGGGGGGCAGGGAGGAGGAGGGGCGGGGAGGGAGGCAAGGAATGCCAGATGAGGGAGGCCAGGGGAGGG
>CAUYUJ010016973.1:248297-253873 GCA_963575745.1 Prorocentrum cordatum
AGGCAGCGACGAGCGGCAAGGAACGGGGGCCAGGGAACAAAACGTGCTATAAACCAGGGCCGAACCTAAACGGTGTTTTTCGTTTTCGCTTCGTTTTCGTTTTCCCTCGTGTTGTCTCGAACCCGCCTTTACCGCAAAACGAAGTCGGAACGAAAACGGCCCACGAAATCGCCAAAAACACCGTTTAGGTCCAGCCCTGGTATAAACATAAGCTGACGGAGAGCCGCGCGGATTTCCAGGATCGGCGCTGGAGCCCCCTGGCGGCGCCTCCAGAGCCGCCCTGGCTCGCTCCGCGCGCCAGGGAGAGCGCCGATCCGAGGAATCGGCGCGGACCTCCGAACGTCTATTCCCCGAGCAGTATGTGCACCTTGGGTGTTTTGCTTGCGAGCGTGGACTTGTTCGGCGTTTCGGCATGTGGCCGAAAGGGGGGGAAGGGGTCTGGCTCCTGACCTCTGCTTCATGCGACTGCTTGCAACAGTTCGTCCTATCGGGGGAGGCTCCACCTGCTCGAAGCGAGCGCCAGAAACAGCCAAGGTCTGCTCCGGGGGGGGAGGGGGGGTGCGGGGGCCCGCGCCGATCGACAAAGCAATGAACAAGGAAACGATCACCTCTTCTTCCGAGGACTGGGCCTGTCTCGGGGCTCTTCTGACACGGGTCGATCTAGACCCGGGTCAGTCAGGCCTTGCAGCATCCTGCAAGATCCTGCACCCACACCTGGGTCAGTGCGCCCCTGGCCGTGCAGGATCCTGCAGGATCGGGCGCTGTGGCTGACCCCCGTTTGCACTGAGAGGAGGAGGGAGGAGGAGGGAGGAGGGAGGAGGGAAGAAAGATGAGGAGAGGATGGAAGGGAGGAGGAGGAGAGGAGGAACACGAGGAGGAACAGGGGAGGAGGAGGGGGGGAGGAGAGGGAGGAATGACGAAGAAGAGGATGAGGAGGAGGAGGAGGAGGAAGATCAAGGCTCCTGACTGCCTGGCGGCGTGGCGGCTCCGCGCCCGCCGTCGCCGCCGCGTCGCCGCGTCGCCGCCGCCTGTCGTCTGGGCACACGCCCGGCGGTGCGGCGGCTCCGTGCTCGCCCTCGGGCTCCTGGTCGCCACCTCGTCGCCCAGAGGAGGACTCCCCATAGACTGCAGCACGGCGATCTTGCCATCTACATCGCAGAACGCTTGCTCAGCGCATTACTGCTCCTCATCGACTGCACCGCATATATATATATATATATATATATATATATATATTGCTTCATGCAGGCTGTTCCACCTCGATTGCTCCTCATCGATTGCACCATTGCGCCATATATAGGGGGAAAACAAACCTACCTCGCTTTTAACCACCCTCGCTTCCAAGAGATACCAAATGATGCCAAATTGCAGACTGTACTGGTCAGGCCGCTTGACGAGGAGGCGCGTGGTATGGCTTGGTTTTGCCTGGAAGCGAAAGCGGGGTAGGTAATTCACGCTCTGAATATAGGCTGTTCCAAATACATTGCTAGAAGCACACCGTATGGAGCCAGCGCTGGCTAGCATGTTCACGCGCTGTTCTGTCCATGGGAGAAAGAAGAGCTGGGGAAGATGGGGGCGGCAGCTAGACCGGGGGCCGACGACGCAGACGGCGCGCCGACGAATGAGGGGCCGACGACTCAGACGACGAGCCGACGAATGACCGACGACGACGACGACGACGACGACAACAACAACAACAACAACGACGAGCCGACGACGACGACGACGACGACGACGACGACGACGACGACGACGACGACGACGACGACGACGACGACGGCGGGGCCTCCAGGCACAGCACGATCGGCCCCTGGGCCCCCGCCGAGGCCGCGGGGCCGCCTCGTCGGCGGGCGCGCGCGCGCGCGGGAGAAGGCCCGAGCTGCCCGCGCCCTCCCCGCTCTCGTGCTCCTCCGCCCCCTCCTCCCCCTCCTCCGTCGCTTCTTCCTCCTCCGCTTCCTCGACCGCCCTTCCTCCTCCGATCCTCCTCCTTCCTGCTCCCCCTCCTCCTCCGCTTCCTCCTCCTCCGCCTCCTCGACCGCCGCTGCTCCTCCGCCTCCTCCTCCTCATCCTCCTCCTCCTCCTGGCCCCCCCTCCTCTTGATCCTCCTCCTCCTCCTCCTCCGCCTCCCCTCCTCGTCCTCCTCTTCTCCTCCTCGTCCTTCTTCTCCTGCTCCTCCTCGTCCCTCCTCCTCCTCCTCATCCTCGCCCTCCTCCTCATCCTCCTCCTCCCACTCCCCTTCCTCTTCCCCCTCCCTACTTGCTCCCCATCCTCTTCTTCTCCGCCTCCGCCTCCTCCCCTCCTCGCCTCCTCCCCTCCTCCTCCTCCTCCTCCTCCTCCTCCTCCTCCTCCTCCTCCTCCTCCTCCTCACAGCCATTTCCAGGACTCTGGGATCCCTCTGTGGCAGCGCACTTGAAAGTGGCGCAGCTGTCACGAACCACGACAGTCCGTCTGCCTTGCCGATGGCCCCGCCGTCGCCTGCCAAACGCGGAGGAGGAGCAGCGCCCCCGCTCAAGCAGTGGAGGTGCCATGGGCGGTGCGGCGGGCACCAGCAGCGAGGCTGGCGTACGCGGTGCCAGCAGTGTGGGGAGAAGGCGCCGCCGTGGGTCTTGGAGCGCCAGGGCCTGCTCGCTGGGGCGAGGGGCCCCCGCTGACTTGGAGTGCCAGGGAAGAGGAAGACGCCCTCGTGCAGGCCAAGCGGGAGCTGCGGGCCGAGCACCTGCAAGACCATGGCAAGCACGGCCTGTCGGCGGAGCAGGCGCGCTCGGTCTTCGCGCCCCTGGCTCCGCGGAGCCAAGACGTGGACACGGAACCCGCGAGGGCGGATCTGGCCACGCAGTCGCTGCAGGACCTGCGCCAGCGGGAGCCGAAGGAGAAGCAGCTCGAGCGGGCCCAGGGGCGCCTGGCAGCAGCGCGAGGGGCGCTGGAGACCGAGCAGAAAAAAAAGTGGACCGGGAGCTGTGAAGGGCCCCCAGGCCACACAAATAAATGCACACAAATAACAAAATTCCCTCTATTTTCACATATTTTCTGGGTTTCTGTCTTCCCCCCCACTTACCATATTTTCGAATATTTTCATGGGAGTCGAGGATCAACTGTGTCTGTGTGTTTTTGTTCCCTCCTGAAGCTGGAGGTCCTCAAAGGCTACCGGATGGCGCTGCAGGAGATCAACCCAGCCACCACCTCGTCGAAGGGGGTCGTGGATACACCCTGCGAAATGCTTAAGAAATCATGGGTTAAGAAATTCATAGTCTCAGAAATTGAATAAAACCCAGAACTTCTATCAAAATCTTGGGATTCACATTGAAAAGTTAAGAAGAATCGAGACTCTGGCCGAAAGCTTAAATTTTCTTGAGCATCGCCTGAGGTGTACCGTCCCCATCCTCAACACAGGGTCCAGCGTGAGGCCCCCCTCGACACTGGCGGGCCGCTGGACCTGCTGGGGCTCGCGGCGGGGCTGCCGGCTGAGCCGGGGGCGTCGCCGCAGCTCGCAGCGATCGAGAAGCCCGTCAGCGAGCCTGTCAAGCTGCTCGGCGAGCAGCGCCTGGCGGTCCAGGACAGGGTCGAGCAGGAGTACGAGGAGAAAGAGAGAGAGAGAGAGAGAAGCCAAGGCCGCGGCGGCAGAGGCTCCCGCTGCCGCGGCTCCCGCTTCTCGCACCGGGCCTGGTGCTGCCGGCATTCCAGTCGAGCCGAACTGGGGCGACCCCGACCTCCAGGAGAGCGCGCGCGCGGCTGGACTCGACCCTGGGAATGCCGATGGGAGAAGGTCAAGCGCTTGCAATCTCCACTGGCTGAAGCCAACCAAGAAGCCGAGGTTTGTTTGGCGGGACGGAGCGCAGTGACGCGGGAGACCTCGACATTCCTCACTGGGAGCGTGACGGCCTGGTCCAAAGCCCAGGACATCCTGGCTTGGTACGCTGAGTACGACTCGGGCAGGTCTGTGCCCACCCAATGTCTGGCTTCTGCAGGAGCGTCGTCGCATGGGACACAAACAAATAGACACAAATAACCGGATTCCCCATATTTTCCACATTTTCTTGGTTTTTGCCTTCCCCCCCACTTCTCATATTTTCCCATATTTTCTCGAAATCGACGATGCATTGTGTCTGTGTGTTTTTCCCCTCCTGATTCTGCAGGAGCGCCGTCTCGTGCAGGAGAAGCAGATGGCCGCGGCGCGGAGCTGGTGAGCTCGGGAGAGAGCGGAGCGCACGAGCAGTTGTCTGCAGGGGCCGTCGGGAGGCACGGCCGTGGCCTCGCTCGCGCCAGCCGCGAGGTCGCCAGGTGAGCAGAGCAAGGAGCTGCCCCCTCATCGCTGCCAGGTGACCACGTTCAACGCTGGAATTGGGCTGCCGCTGCACGTCGTGTCGGCGCACCTCGCTACCAAGGTCTGCGAGACCGGGCACAACATCAGCTTCCTCGGCGCGCTGCTCCTGCTAGACAGGCGACTACCTGGGCCGTGGACCGCAGGGCACGACTGGGGCCTGGAGCCAGCGGAGCTTGCGGAGTGGGATCGGCGAGCGCACGGGTTAGTGTCTCGCACGGCTGGGCCCACCTGCGGGCAGAACACATGCCATCTCTTCGCGTGCTCTCAGATACTGGCGATCTTCGCGAAGGAGGTGCGAGTGGTGTCGGGCACCCCCATCTGCACGCACGTCCCCGTCCTCCTGCCCCTCAGAGGCCTCCACCGTCAGGCGATGGTTGCGCGGCCAGGAGACGTTTCATCATTATCATTCGCGCTAATTACCGGCGGCGACCCCCCCACCCTCCCCCCCGGTAACGTCACGATTGGCGTCGGCGGCGTCTGGGAATGCCTTGAAAAAGTGGCATGCTGCGAGGGCTAACATACAGATGGGGAAAGCAATGGTATGCCAGCGCGCGGCTACTATGATCATTACTACTACTACTACTACTACTACTACTACTACTACTACTACTACTACTACTACTACGACTACTACTACTACTACTACTACTACTACGACGACGACGACGACGACGACTACTACTGCTACTACTACTAGTACTGCGACTACTACTACTACTACTACTACTACTACTACTACTAGACCTAATACACTAAATAAATAGTCCTATTCTGCGGCTACGACTACGACTACGACTACGAACTACTACTACTACTAACTACTACTACAACTACACGAACTTACTACTACTCATACTCATACTACTACGACTTACTACAACAACCACTACTACTACGATACTACTACTACACTACTACTACTACGACTACGAACTACTACTGACTACTACTACGGCTACGACTACGACTACTACCTTACTATACTAACTAAACTACAACTACTACTACTAACTACAACTACTTCGAACTACGACTACTAACTACTACTAACTACTACTACTACTACTACTACTACTACTACTACTACGACTACTACTACTACTACTACTACGACTACTACTACTACTACTACTACTACTACTACTACTACTACACCTACTACTTCTACTACTACTACTACTACTGCTACTGCTACTGCTGCTGCTACTACTACTACTACTACTACTACTACTAACGCTACTACTACGACTACTAC
>CAUYUJ010016974.1:0-10753 GCA_963575745.1 Prorocentrum cordatum
GTTTTAGGTGGCCTATCGCGTTTGTTTGGGAACCTCTCAGGTGGTATCCATATCAGGTTGGTGGTCAATGTTTTCGAAGCTATCTGGAAATCACCCGGAAACATGTCTTCACGAGCTTATTAATTTCCTCCTCCTGCGTGGGCCAAGTGTGAGAGAGAGAGAGAGAGAGAACAAAAAAAAAAAAAAAAACTCAGGACGGCCGCTGGAGCAGCGCGCCCGCGTATTGGCACTCAGTAGCCTTCCTCGGCGTGGTCCATTCTCCTCCATCTTCTCCCCCTCCTCCTCAGCATCCTCCGTAGCCATTTTGGCTCAAGCCGTTTTGGCCCAAGCCATGGCTCAAGCCATTTTGGCTCAAACTTTTAGCTCGGGCGCGCGCGTGCGGGCGCTTGGGCGGGATGGCGCGGGAGCGTCGGCGAGGCGGCGCTGGTGCGCGTGCCTCGGCAGGCCGCCTTGTCCAGAAGCCGGTCGAGGAGCTCGAGGAGACCAAGGCCAAGTTCGCGCAGGCCCAGGAGCAGCTGTGAGCCAGGGGCGCGGGCCATGGCGTGCGAGCCGAGGCCGCGCGTCGCGAGCGCCTGGCGCGGCCGGCGCTGGAGGCGCGCGTCGCAGGGGGCGCGGAGTCGGGGCACGCAGCAGTTGATCTGCAACGTGGCGCTCCACGCTCGGCGGTGCCCTGCGGAGGGCGCACCGCTGGCCGTGTGGCGCTGCGCCCAGCATGGCCCAAGGCTCGGCGCAGATAGCATGGCTGATGGCCTGGGTGCTGTCGGTGCCGCCATCGCGCGGGGCGAGGGCCTGGAGGGTGCCGTGGTCGCGCACGTCGCGGACTTCGAGGCCAAGCTGCTGGCGAAGTACGACGTCTGCGGCGGGGGCCCCGATGGCGACGAGCGCCAGGAGAGCGGCGTCGAGTGCGAGGGCGTGTGCGGCCCAGGCTTCGGCGTGGAGGAGGAGCTGCGCGGCAGGCTTCACGTGAGGGGCCTCCACGTGCAGCAAGACGAGGACGAGGAGCGCGAGGGGGAAGGCGGCTCGATTCGGCTGCCGCGAGGCGTCTGGCAGGCGGTGGACCCCGAGGCGAAGGCCAAGGTCTTCGTGGAGGGCATCGCGGTCGGGTGGCGCTTTGCTGGGCTGGAGACGGGCGCGCGTTGTGGGACTTCGCGCGAGGCTGGCGGCTGGCCGAGAGGGTTGACCATCAGCAGCACGCGGCGGCTGTGGCGAAGCGCTGGGCGAGCGGAGTCCAGCCAGGGCGCGGGCATGATGCAGAGGGTGCGCGCAAGCGCCTTTCGGCTGGCTCTCAAAAGGGAGCTGGACGGTGAGTTTGCCCTCGACCAGCACATCAAGGAGGGAAAAGGCTACGGCTGACCCAGGACTGAGCGCAGCGCTTAGTCCTTCACCTATTTGTTTTTCTCGCTTCTTCTTCTTGCGCATTGCCTCAGAGTGTTGTCATTGCCGGAACTATCAGGAGGCCGCATTGTGTCGCCTATTGGGTAGCAAGTGGGCTTATAGCTCCGCCGCCTAGGCAAAGTGTCGTCAGCCCCTGGTTCTGGACTCCATCGCATGCGTTCTCGAAGAGACGGTTTTTCCTGCAAGCCTGCATCTGCAGAGGCTGCAGGTATCGGGATCGTGGTCAGGGCCACGTTCCTTCTGCCCACGAGTGTACAAATCATCATCACCCTTCCCTGTCTGCACAGCCCTCACTCCCTCTCTCTCTCTCTCTTTCTACCTCTCCCCCCCTCCTCTCTGTGTCTCCCTCGCTTCAGCGTAAGGTCCCCAGGCCCTCCGCCCCCTTCTTCCAGCCGGGACTGCAGGCTCGAACACGGACCGCGCCCATTCGGTGGTGGGCACGCCCTTCTACATGTCGCCAGAGGCGCGACGAGATGGGGAGCAGGACGAGCAGTAGTCAGGAGGGAGGAGGGAGGGGCCAGGAGGAGGAGGAGGAGGAGGAGGAGGAGGAGCAGGAAGAGGAGGCGGAGGAGCAGGAGGAATGAGGAACCAGGAGGGGGGAGTGCGAAGGAAGGAGGGTAGAGGGATGGTAGAGGAATGGCAGATGGCGGAGGATGGAGAGGAGAGAGAGGATGGGATTGAGGAGACACGCGAAGTGGAGGACGACCAGGAAGGCCCTGGTGCGAAGTGGGGGCGAGGGAGTTGCTTGCCCCTCCCGTTTCCCGCGACATCAAGGCTGCCTACAGTCAAAGCGGTAGTTTTGCAACTAACAAGAGCTAGTTCCAACCAGCTTGACCTTCAAACGGGCATAGAAGGGGCGTGCCCCCACCGGGAATCACAAACCAAGAACAGCGTTTTATCCCAACCCAGCATTGGCGCTGCACAACCAGACCAGCATTTCACAACCAAGAAAGGCGACGACAGCAGTCTCCAAGGTTATTTCCCTAGGCCGTTGGAGGCTTGGCATGTCTGGTAGAGGCTCACGGGTGGCTTTTGAGAGGCGTCGAGATTTCGTGTGCTTGTGGTAGGCGTCTGGGGAGTTTCAGAGAGGTGTCTTGGAGGCTCCTGAACGGGATGGCAATTATTCTACAGGGTCTGAGGGGTTCACTGGAGATGCCTGAGAATCTCAAGGTTCGAGCGGCGTTTTGGAGCTTTCTGAGAGGCTTCCGGGAGGTGGTCGGGCGACGAGCGGGCGGCCACAGAAAGTCGTTAGGAAGGCGTCAGAGAGGTTTCCGCAAGGTTCCCGAGAGCTTCCCGAAAGGATTATGAGGGGCCCCGGTAAGGTTGCCGATCGGCGTTCGAGAGGTCTCCGAGAGGCTCTTGGGAGAGTTATTAGAGGTTGCGAACGGTTTCTTGTAAGTCGAAGGGGGGGTCAGAGGGGCTACGGAGGGGCATCATCCGATATGCAGCTTCCTTTTGCTCAACCAAATCAGCGACGTTGTCGTTGGCATTCTTGGTCTGTGAATTTCACGTCTTATGTTTTGTGAAGGGCATCCATGGGCCACGTTCGCCTGCGAGGTCCCCGCGATGTGATTGCTGTGGTGCCTGAGTCGCTTGGGTGTTCAGTCCGTGTCACAGGGTGCGACCTGGACACGCGCGGCTGGCAGTTTCTAAATCACAGTCAACTTGTCGTATCGTAAACGAAGCGTTTCGCGCGCCAAACATGCTACTTGAGTGTATTATTTATCTGCACATCAGATATTTAAACATACCGATATGTCAGAGCGACGGGGGGAAGCGAACGGTCATTCACCGGCCCTGCGTGCGTGACTGAAATGGGCTTCCCCGATGCGGATTGTTCTAGTTGTTGTTGTTGTTGTTGGTGTTGTTGTTGGTGTTGTTGGTGTTGTTTTTGGTGGTGGTGGTGGTGTGTTGGTTGTCTTTTGTAGTCGGTGCCGTTGTTGTTGGTGTTGTTCTCGTTGGTGGTGTTGTTGGTGCTGTTGCTGTTGCTGGTGCTGTTGCTGTTGTTGGTGGTGTTGTTGTTGTTGGTGGTGGTGGTGGTAGTGTTGGTGTTGTTGTCGCTGTCTGTGTGATTGTTATTGTTCTTGCGAGTGTCATTATTAATGGTATTGCTAGTGCTATTGTTAATGTTATTGCTACTGCTGTTGATATTGTTTCTGTTTGTCGCGATCCGCCAGCGACCCACCCGCGACTCACCCGTGACCCACCCCGCGACCCACCCGCGACCCATCCGCGACCAACCCGCGACCCATCCGCTACCCAACCCGCGACCCGCCCGCGACGCACCCGCGATCCACCGCGCTACCCGCTCGCGACCCGTCCGCGAACTACCCGCGACCCGCGACCCACCCGCGGCCCACCCGCGACTTGCCCGCGACCCACCCTGTGCCCGCCCCCTCACTCGTATCCGCAACTGCGGGGTGCCATATATTCAGTGATCCACAGTTGGCATCGCATCGTTGAATTTTGACATCGGCGCCCTGACAAAGGCGATGGTTGCGGGAGTTCGATGCGAATCATGCTTTGCCACATACATCATAAGTTTGCCTATGTCTCATTCACGTGGCTCTGGCCTGGCTCATTAGAGAGAATTGTTTCCAATTCTCACATGTGTAGCCACGTAGTGCCGAATGCCCACAGGTTGTGGTTGATTCTGGCGCATAACGGTTGTCCGTTCCGACCTGTCATGGTAAGTGTACAGATTTGTTTGTAAATCTTACACGTGAGGATAGGTTTCGCAGGTTGTAAATACCATGCGGATTCGTAACACATTGTGAACAACCGTAGCTACATATAAGTAATTGTTGCAGGTGGTTGTGCGTGGTTCCGCTGGTTACATACAGCTGCAGGTTGCGATGTGTTCCTAGCTGCAGCTGCTCATTCGCGGGTGGTCTCCAAGACTCGCACAGAGAAGCCGGGGGAATTGATCAGGTCTACCATTGTGTTCCGGCTAGACGTAAGAGTGACCTTTCGCCGGAGTGACCTTTGGTGCGGGCCCAAATGGGTCCCCCAATCGCCGTACGCGCTGCGATATCAGCTGCCTGCGCGCTTGGGTGTGGCTCCCCCGCGCCCCCCTAATGCAGCGCAGCAAAGGTCATTCTTACCCAGGGTCACTCTTGCGTGTAGTCGATTTACTGTGCCTTCGCACAGCTGCGTTCTAGAGCTCGCGCCTAATTGTTTTCGTCGTGGCCGCGGTCGTGGCCGTGGTTCGTCGTCCTCCCTCCCTGGCCTCCTCCCTTGCTTCCTTGGCCTTATCGCTTCTGGGCCGCAGAACCCACCCCCGGCATCCCTGGCCTGCCTGCCCTTTTTGGCCCCCCCTTCGGCCGAGGAACCCTTTATTTTCGTCGCGGTCGCAGTCGTGGTCGTGGTCGTGATTCGTCTTCCCCCGTCCTTGGTCTCCTCCTTCACCCCTGGCATCCTTGGCCTCCCCCCTCTTGGGCCGCAGAACGTTTTATGTTCATCGTTGTCGTGGCACCCCTGGCCCTGGCCCCAGCCCCCTCGCTACCTGACCGTGCAAGAGCTAAGGTACGCGTGCCACTTGTTCCCAGCCCCTGCCAGTACCACCCTTTCCCCCGCAGTTGTCCAGTTCAGCCTTGCAAGCTATGTCCAAACCTTTTCGGGTTCGCACCATTCCTGGCCAGTTTGCCAGCCAAGGCCACTTCCATATTGACCAGATTCCGATTCCCAACTGTTCCAGTTTCTGTGGTAGAATAACGTAGGTGTGTTTCGCATGGTTTCTTCTGGGTTCTTTTAAATTTCAACGGGTTCTGGCGAGATCAGTTTGTTCATATGGACCATGCGTGTTGGATCATATTTCACCGCGTCCATCTCCTTTGGCCAATAAGTACGAGTGTGTTTGCAGCCGCACGACTTTCGAGATAGAGGTGCACATTTTGCGTGTGCGTGCGTTAAGATCGTGTAAGGCAAGAGTTCGTGCGCAATACGCTTCTATTTGAGACATCTCGCTGGTTGGAAGCTGACCTTCCCCGAGACGCAACGCTGGTTGGAGTGAGTCACTTCGGGCTGCAAACTGCTTCCCGGGGGTGCAAAAAGACCCGCTCGCCTTTCCCCCATGACGCTCTCCTCATGTCCCCCCCCTGTCCTTCGTTTCTTGTTCCATTTCCCCCATCTCTCTCTCTCTCTGTGTCTCTGTCTCGCTCTCGCTGTCCCTCCTCGTTTCCTCTCTCGCGTCCCCTTCCATCCCGTGCCCTTCCCTTCCCCCATCTCTCTCTCTCTCTCTCTCTTTCTCCAATTTTCCTTACGTCCTATCCGTCACCAGTTCCTCCGCCCCCGTCTCCCTGGCCGGACTCCCCTTCCTTCTCCCGCCCCTCCCCCCCGTCCCCCCTCGTCCCATCCCGTTCTCTTCCTGCCCCTCCCCCCCCCCTCGCCATCTCCCCTCCCTTCGGAACCACGGCACGAGCGGGAGGACGGGCAGCAGCAGCAGCAGCTTTGAGAGCGAGACGCGGTCGTGGCGAGGGAGAGGGCGGGTCCTGGGGAGAGTGGCGCGGAGGAGCAAAGGGCGGGCGAGGCCGAGGAGTTTTGCAGGTCGGGGCCAGCCGCCGCCGCAGGTGATCGGCAACGGCGAGGGCTACGACTTCACGTCCGACATCTGGAGGGGCTCCGCGGGCGGGCGCGGCAGGGGGCTCGCGGGCGGGCGGCAGGGGAGGGCGAGGGGAGAGGGCTCGGCAGGGCGCGCCCGGAGGGGGCGGGGAGGGGGCAGCTCGCGGACGCGGCGGGGCCCTCGGCCCGCGCGGTCGGCGGGGCCGCCCGGCCACCGCGGCGACGAGGGCCGCGGCGGGCGGCGCGGCGGCCAGCCCGCAGGGCCGAGGGCTGCGGCGGGTGCACGCGCGTGGCGGCGCACGGCGATGCGGCGCTGATGGTGATCACCGCGGCAGCGGGCGGGGCTCCTCGTTGCCGCGAGCCGCGAGGGTGCCAGGCCGCGCAGCGCAGGCTGACGCTCGGGCGCGGCCCGATCCCAGGGGCCGACGCCGGATGGGAGTCCCCGCCCGCCCCCACATATGGGCTCTGACCCGATCTTGTCATCACCACCGTGGTGGGCTGGATCGCATGCTAGGGGGCCACATGCGAACCCTACCCCTACCCCCCACGATTTCTGAGGGGGAGGGTGGGGTTCCCTTCGTCCGGGAGCTCCCGAGCGAAGTGAACCCCACCCTCCCCCTCAGAAATCGGGGGGGGTAGGGGTAGGGTTCGCATGTGGCCCCCTAGCATGGCCAAGGGCCACGGGGGCCCCGTCCACCTTTCTCCGCACGAGCTTGCCGCGCCCGCACGCGCGGCGCTCGCGGCGCTCGCGGCCCGGACCTCTCACCGCGCAGCTTGCGCTCGCGGCGCCAGCAGAGGGCCACGGCGGTTCGCCGTGGCGGCTGTGGCTGTGGTGACGATGGTGGCCACGATGGTGATGCTGGTGGTGACGATGGTGATCGCGATGGTGATGGTTGTGGCCACGATGGTGATGGTGACGGCGCCGATGGCGGTGGCGATGGCTTTCTGTCGAGGTGCTGGGCGGCGGACAGAGCGGCCGGCCGGCTTTCGCGCCAGAGGCCGCCGGGAGGAGCCGAAGACCACCGGAGGCCCATGGGCAGCAAGAGGTCCGCGGGCGGCCGCGCAGCTCTGCCGGCGGGGGCGGCCGCGGGCTCTGCGGCGGCGGTGCGTGTGGCCCGGGGGAGGAGCTCGGGCTCCTGCACGGGGGAGCGGCGAGGGAGCCCAGAGATCCAAGGTATTGAAAGAATCAGGGCGGAGGTTTTTCACAGTTTTGGGCCTCGGGGGGCCCTCGCCGGGCCCCGGGGCCGTCAACAAAACGAGTCAGGACGAGAAACCGGTCCCGGGGAATAGGTCGAGACTTCTGGGGACCCCGCATTGAAAAAATCACGACGTCGGATCCCTGGGAGAGGAGAAGCGTGGCAGCGAAGTCAGGGAGGCCCGAGCTGGCCATTGGGGGCGAGCGACCGCGGCGACGACGAGAGGAAGGGGCTCCGCGCCACAGGGCCAGGCCAGAAGGGCCGGGAGCCGTGGGCGAGGAGGTCGGGGAGGCCCGCATTGGCCAGGGAGGCGAACGACGTCGAGCGCCTGGCATCGCTCGGACGTGTGCATCTTTCCTTCGGCGAGGACCATCGAGGAGCATCCTTGATCATTTGGCGCAAAAACCACGCACGAGACCGAAAAAAACACAAGGAATGGGCGTCCGAGCGATGGCCAGAGCGACGCCCTGCCCCGGAGCCAGGGCCCGGGGGCAGGGCCAGGGGCCCGGCGACCGCGGCCGCGGCCGGGAATATGCGGAGGTGGACAGACCTCCTACCCTGACACGCCGATTAAGGAATGGGCCGTTTTCGGTCTGCGAGAGGGCGTCACGGCCGTCATTTCTGCGGGTCCAGGTCCGCCGCTTTCGGTCCCCAGGCCGTTTTCACTGAGGGGAGGGGTTGCGAAAGGGAGGCTCGCCCACCGCCGAAACATGGGGAGGGCTCCCGCGGGAAGGAGCCTGGGGTGCGTCCTGTACGAGCTCTCCGCCCTGGAGAACCCGTTCTCCTCCTCGCGCCTGAACTACTACATGCTCGGGAGACCCCGGGGGCGGCGGAGGGCGGGGGGGGGCGGGCGGCGGCCGGGCGAGGGGGGGGGCGGGCAGCGTCCAGGCAGGGAGTGAGGAGCGGCAGCGTCGGGAGGGCGCCGCGGAGGGCGGTGAGGAGCGCGGAGGGGCCGATGAGGAGGCGGGGGGGCGCCGAGGCAGGGGAGGAGGAGGAGGAGGAGGAGGAGGAGGAGGAGGAGGAGGAGGAGGAGGAGGAGGAGGAGGAGGAGAGAGAGGAGTGAGGAAGAGGAAGGAGGAGGAGGAGGGGGGAGGAGGGGGAGGAGAGGAGGAGGAGGAGGGGGAGGAGGGGGAGGAGGGGAGGAGGGGAGGGAGGGAGGGGGATTTGGATTAAAAAGACCAAGGGGGAAGAGAACCACATCGTTCCTGCACGGCGGATCTCACGCTTCTGAGGCCCGAGGGAGTGTTGACGCGCTCGGCGTGACACCTCCCCCCTCCTCCTTCTCCTGCTTCTCCTCCGCCTGCTCACCGTGCGTTTTGTTTGGCACACACAAACACATGTGACCTCAACATTTGGCATGTTATATGCCTGCTACCCCAGATCCGAAGGCCTTTAATAGCGCTTCCTCTGCAGCGTTGTCCTCACTTCGGGATTGGTGCTGTGCTCCCGTCGTTCAGAGCGGCGCTCTCGCCCCAGCGTGGAGCATATCTCTAAACATGGTCATGTCCTCATCGCCGACGCCCTCCTGCTCCGCCTCCCCCTGGTCCTGCTGTTCCTTCCGCTCCTGCTTCTTGCTCTTGCCCGTGTTCCTCCTCATCCTCCTGCTCTTCATCCTCCTCCTCCTGCCTGATCCTCCTCTTCTTCCCCCTGCTCATCCGACACCCTCCCCTCCAATGTGCACGGCTCCCATTTCTGCTCACGCATCGCGCGTAGGGGGTCGTTTGGGGGGTCCAGGTCCGCCTGGACGCCCGTCGGCGGACAAAGACGATCAGCGCAACGGGAAGGAATGAGTGGGATGGGTGGAGCGTCACACATTCAGGATCGAAAAAAAGGACGCACACGTACATGAATCCACATTGATTTCGAGAGTGTGCATTGCGCGATTGTTCGTATCACGCGGCCGGTCTCGCGGATCGAGGAGCCGTGTTCATGTACATGGTTGGGCGCGTGCGTCCTTTGTGGGCTCCCTGACATGTAGCGCGCGCACCCAGCGGGCTTCTCTCTTCTATCCCGCTTCCGTCGAAATACTTCAGCCTTGTCGCACCCCCAGGCGTGTCTGTAGGGCGGACCGGGCGTTGCGCCCGAGACTTCCTCACAGTTTAGGAGTTTGAAGTTGGAAATTGGCAACTGTTTCTTTGGTGGAAGGGGGTCGTTTTTAAAATGTGGCTCTCGCTTGAGTGCTGCGCGCATTCGTTTCAAGAGTTCGCAGACGGTTCACGGATGGACTTTGGGGGGGTCTTTCTCAGAATTTGGTTATCGCCCCAGCGCCGCACGCACGAGTCTTCAACGCATGCCACTGTGTCACTGATCGTGGGGGGGCTAGTTTTCAATATGTGATTCTCGCTGTAGCGCCGAGCGCGTTCGTTTAAAAAGCTCGCAACCGTTTCACCGATTGGGAGGGGTCGTTTTCAAGTTGGTGTTCTCGCCTTAGCGCCGCGCGCGTTCGTCTTAATAGTCTACAGCAGCTTCATGAATGGAGGCGGGTTTCTTTCCAGATGTGGTTCTAACCTTAACGCGGCAGACATTCGTTTTAAAGGTTCGCAATCGGTTCATGCATGCATGGCGGTTGTTTTTCAAAATGTGAGCCGCGCCTTAGCGCTTAGCGCCGCGTGCATTCGGGCTTTGAGTCTGCAACAGCTTCGCAGATGGAGGGGGGACGTTTTCAAAATCTGGTTCTCGTTTGAACGCCGCACACACTCGCCTGAAGCATTTGCAACACTTTCACCGATGGAAGAGGGCGCCTTCAAAATGTGGCTCCCGCCTTGAGCTGCGAACATTCGCCTTCACGCTCGCAGCATTCTCAGGGATGGAACGGGCGGTCGCTGTCAACATGGCGTTTTCGCCTTAGTGCCGCGAACATTCGCTTGAAACGTTCGCAGCAATCTCACGGATAGAAAGGAGCTGGTGTTCAGCATGTTGTTCTCGCTTTAGCGCCGCGCACATGTTTTTGACAAGTGCGCATTGGCTTCTCGGATGGAAGGCGATTATATGTCAAAGTGGGGTGTCCGCTCTAGCGCCGCGAGCATTAGTCTCACATTCATGCAACAGCGTCGAGGATTGAGAATTGGCCATGTGCAGAAATTGGCTATCGCTTCGGTGCCGTGCGCATCCGTTTTTTGTCGATGTCGCATTCAGCAGGGTGGGTGATTGTTCTTTTCCAGAATGGAGTTCTCGCCTGAGGCGTGTTTAAGCTTACAGGCCTGGAACTTCAACGCACGTCGCGCTGCACGGATCCATGGCGGTGTTGTTTCAAAGTGGAGGTGAAGCTTGAGTTGTTTGCGGAGCCCCTGACCACAGGCGCAGATGTGTGCAACAGTTTCACGGATGCGGGGGAAGGACGGCTTTTCTTCGAACGCGGGGCATTTGAATCATATGATGATGTTCTCGCATTCCTGACTACGCGTCGCCAAGGTGGAAGGCGATTCGTGTTCAGAGCGGGGCCCCAGCCAACATGGCAGGACCCATTTTGCTAGTCTTTCAGGGGGGGCGCTTCTTCTGGTGAACTTGTGAGGGCGCATGAGGAGGGGACTCGGGACGGGAGGGTGTCCTGCAACACCCTGTTCATCAATATTTGGTTTATTATGGTCCTCCCTTTCCTCCCC
>CAUYUJ010016974.1:10853-15853 GCA_963575745.1 Prorocentrum cordatum
AACTTATAGTGGTGGTGGAAAACAGGCCCATCAGGTTCTGTGACGGCAAGCGGCGAAGGCGGACTTCCAGAGCGGCGCTCGCCGAGGCGAGGCGGAGCTCTTGCTTTCGAGGCGGCGGGGTCGTCCCTGCCTCCTCCTCCTCCTCCTCCTCCTCCTCCTCCTCCTCTCCTCACGGTCCTCCTCTCCTCCTCCTCCTCCTCCTCCTCCTTCTCCTCCTCATATCCTCCTTTTCGTCCTCTTCCTCCTCCTCCTCCTCCTCCTCCTCCTCCTCCTCCGCCTCCTCCACCTCCTCCGCGAGCGTGCCGGCGTCGCTGGCTTTCTCGGCTTTGTCCTGGTCGTCAGGGCTGTTTCCCAGGCGGGTCGTGCCGGCGCGCCCTGCCAAGACTGCAGGCTGCGGTTTTGGTTGGTCCTTCTGTCAGTGTGGATCGGCTGACTCGCCTTGCGGCCTGGCGCCAGTTGGCCTCGCTGCACCTTCTGGCGTTTACTGTTGGCCTTTTCCCACGGCCCCGTTACTGCAGCTGGAGTCCCCGTGGGCAGAAAATCCTCTTCTCCTCCATCCCCCTCTTCATCCTCCTGTTTCACCTTCACGCTTTCCTCCTGCTCCTGCTCCTCCTCCTCCTCCTCCTCCTCCTCCTCCTCCTCCTCCTCCTCCTTCTCCTCCCTTCTCCTGGACTTCTATTCCATGTCTTTTCGTCGCAAGTAACTTGTGTCGCATCGACAGACGGCGGCCTAGCCTAGACAGGTGCCCAGCGTCACCACCACCGTTTTCGTAGACGACAGGACGTGGACGGCGCGCCGCCTGGAGGAAGTCCTGGAAGCGGCGCGTCTGGCGAGCTTGGAGCGCGGCCCTTCAAGGGAAACGCTCTGAAGGAGCAGTGGAGCCACCGGGACCACGCCGGCCGCCGGAAGCAAGCATGTCAAGCCAGACGCCGTGGCGGACAGACTGGAGGTGTTGGGCATGAAGCTCACTGGCGGGAAAAAGAGGAAGACGGGTCGGAAAAAGGTAAAGAGGCTTGACAAGGCCTCCCAGCAGACAGCCAAAGCAGCCCTCCTGCCACTCCCGCCGCGGGAAAGGAAGCAGGTGGTGGAAGCTGGGCCGCTCGCTGCTGCGCAGTACGGCTGGGTGTGCGACACACCGAACATCCAGACCACCACGCAGATTCAGAGCCGGGTGCACAGAGCCATCGACTTCCCGATCCACGCACCACGGCCTTTGAAGTTGTTGATTTTGGGACACCGCTCTGACATCAGGTTCAGGTGCCAGCAAGAGACCATACTCGGTGTCGTTCGCGCCATATCGAAGGGCCTGGCCGGGAACGACCCCACGGGGGAGCCGCCCTGGAAGGAGACCACGGGATGGTCTCGCGTCCTGACAAAGCACTTGGCCTGGACATGGTGGAAGTGCGCGGACGAGCGGGTGTGGCACCGCGACGGCACAGATCAAACCCTCACGCTTCGGCGAGACCGCCCTGCGTGGCGCGAGCCAGGCCAGGTGGCACACTTCCTTCGAGAAGCCTGGCGGTTCTCCAACTACCAGGAGTTCATGAAGGGGGACAGGCGGGCCACGGCGGCGTGCAACGGCGCAGAGTACGACCCGCCCAGGTACAAGCGCGTGCTCAAGATGGTGGAGAAGATGCCAGCCGCATTGAGGATCTTCGCTGGCGCGGTGGTGAGCCCAGCCCACTACCACAAGGGCGACCTGGTTCTCGGCTGGTGTCCGCGGTGCACCCGCGCGCTGGGCACCTGGGATCACGCGGCGTGGCAGTGCCCCGGCAGCCGCTTCCGGCGCCGTCCGCAGCATCGACCCCATGATGGTTTACACCGCCGGCTCTTGTGTCCGACGGCGCTGCCGGGAAGGAAAGAGGTCGACGCGCAGCTCGTGGAGTGGGCCGTCTTCGTCGACCGGGTCATCAGAGACCACAGGTACGACGACGACGGGCGCCCACCCAGGGTGGCCCGGCCTCGCGGCTGAGCGCGGAGGGCGGCCATCTTGGCCGCACTGCAGCCGGTGTCATCTCGAGGGCTCGTGCTGCGATATCAGCAAGTGCAGCCCCATCGATTGCAATGCGGGGCACAACGACCTCGACCCGCTGCAGTGGGTGCGCGGCTGGTCCGGCGAGAAGAAGCTGTTCTGCTGCAAGACGGCCCACAGGGGGTGCCCGTCGGAGCTGCCGCCCTCCTCTGGCCTGCCGCCCTCGGGCCAGCCTCCCGCCCCGGACAACGACGTCTACGACCGCGACGCCGGGTACCACCACTGCATGCACTGCCTGGAGCTGCCGTGGTCCCCCCAGAAGATCAAACTGCTGCTCCAACTTCCACAAGGGTTGCAAGGGCGAGGAGCCAGAGTAAAGCGAGCTAGCAAGAGACGAGTAACAAGCGGATCAAGTGGAGCAATATGTCTCAACATGTTCGCAGCTAGGTGCCACTCGGGTACCTGCCTTCTCTGGCTCTCTCGTCGGGAGCCATCGGCGGTGCTTGTGTGGCAGTGATGCGCGGCTACGTGCGCGCGCTGAACACATCGGGTAACGCCGCGTGTGGCCCATGTGGTGCGAATTCATTGAGTCTTGGATCGGCCCGCGTGATCTTGTCGGCTCTTGGTTAGATCCGCCGATCAAGGAATCATGACTGGGGGGGTGGGGGATCCAGCGCGTGGAGGAGGACGAGGAGGAGGATGATATTTCGGAGGAGGGGAGACATCAGGACCTTGAGATCATGGCGTCGCAATGTTTCCACACCAGGTGATCTCGCCAGGATCCGGGCCCCAGGGCCCTCACGGATCGATCCGGCCCGCAGTCCAGGGCTTTGGTCGCGGTTTCGTCGCGCTGGTGCATTCTTCCCCGACGGCGGATCTCGGGAAAGCGCCAGACAGAGGGTGTCCGTGGGCTCGCTGGGACTATGAACCGTTGGTCGGGCAGTGCGGCAAAGGGGTCGTGTGCCACCCCGTCGGGCGCGGAGTGTCCGGAAGGGCGGGGGGGCCTCGCCTTCCTCGTCCCTGCCCTTGTCGTGCCCCCCCAAATCGTCGCTCGCCTCCCCCCCCTCTGCGCGAGCGGCTTCCCCCCAGAGCTCGGCGAGACCCGCCTCAGCATCCCTTCGGACGGCTGGTGTCGAGTCGACGCGGCGGCGACCCCAGCGCGGGCGCTCGAGGCCGAGCACCACAGGGCGGCCCAGAAAGAGCCGACTCCGAGACGTCTGAGCCATCCGAGAGCCGCGATCTTTCCAGGTTTGAAGCTCCGCGTGGTGTCAGAAGCCAGCGCCGACGTCGTCACGACACGAATCTGCCGTGGCCTGGCCTCCCCGTGGCGAAATGACCGACACGTTATTTAATGGAACTTGTCGGTTAACACGTCATTCCGAACCCCCGCGCGCGAGGGAACGGGCCAGCCAACCGCCCCCCTTGTTCCATTTCCGGCCAATGCGGGAAATCCGGCAAAGCCGGCGGCGAATTCCAACCCGCCGCCCTCGCGTGGAACATTCTCCCCCCCCCGAGCCTCCCTGAGGAGACCCTCAGAGGCCCAATTGCTCCGTTGCCGGGGAATCTGGGAAACCTGGCGACGAGTTCCAAATTGGCGCCCTCGCGTGGGACATCCTGAGAAAACCGCCCCCCCCGAGCCTCTTCAAGGAGGCCCAGATGCCCCCCTGCTCCGTTCCCGGGGGATCCGAGACATCCGGCGACGAAGTCTAAACCGGCGCCCTCGCGCGGGACATCCTCAGACAGCCGCGCCGGGCGTGTCCCAGCCTGGCGCCGTCGCTCGAGACCTTCTCCCAGCGTCGACCTCCAGCGCGCGAGAAAGTCGCCCCAGGGACCAGCTCCGGGGATCTCGCCGCGGGGCGCGCCAGGCGTGTCCCAGCCCTGGGGCCCCAGAAGCCCATTCAGGGCCATAATTATGCAGTCGGCCCGGATTACTAGGTCGACCCTGCCAGATCAAGGGTACCGTTTGTGTCCTGTGTCTTGCGGCCCGTGCCTCCTGCATTCCTGTGGCGATGTGGCCCTCGGAAGGGTCTTCTGTCCTCTCGCGTGTCCTGTCCAATGAAGTCCGACTGTAGAAACATCCTTATTTTTGGAGCCATGCCAAACCTGCGCCTCCCAAATATGTAATATAGAGACGATGCCGCGGCCCCACAGTGAACTCCACCGAAGGCCCCAGGGGCTCTCGCTCGAGGCCTCCTCCCGAAGTCGGCCCCTGGCGCGCGAGAGCGTCAGGCCCCACAGCGCTCCCAGGGCTCTTTTCTCGGGAGCTGCCGGGGCGCACCGCCCCCTCTTCTCTTCGGGTGTGGCCAGGACCCCAGGTGAGGGGACCCGGTTAGTGGTAGGGCCCCGGAGCCCCTGAGTTGGCCAGAATCACTGAACCAGGTTTGCCTTAGCTGGTGTTTTTTCGGGTTACGGCAGTTCCGGTTAGTGGAACGGGGCGGGGGGGGGTTGGGGCGTCCCCCAGTGCACATCACTAAACCCGGTTCTGCCAACGCCCGATCTTTGTGCAGGTTTAAGTCGGGCTTGTCCCCCTACAGGGGGGATATTCCAAAATAGTCAAGAAATAGTATGGGGACTATTTTTGGAGCATTTTTTGACAATTTTGGTGTATTGTTTGACTATCTTTAATTTTTCGTCGAAAGTCCCCTTGTAGGGGGACAGGCCCGACTTAAGTGCAGGTGTTCCCGATCAGCCGCAGACCAGCCGGCGAGTAGACAAAAACAAGCAGTACAAACATGCGCTTTCGGAGGTCCAGACGGAATTCTCGGGTCGGCGCTGGGATCCCTTTGGCGGCACTTCCGGCGCCGATCCCAGAAATCCACGTGACGTTCCTTCTCCACCTCCTCCTCTTCCTGCTACTCCGGCTACTCCTCCTCCTCCTCTCCTCCTCCCTCCTCCTCCTCCTCCTCCCCCTCCCTCCTCCTCCCCTCCTCCTCTCCTCCTCCTCTCCTCCTCCTCCTCTCCTCCCTCCTCTCCTCTCCTCCTCCTCCTCCTCGCTCCTTCCCCTCCTCCTCCCCCTCCTCTCTCTCTC
>CAUYUJ010016974.1:18353-83395 GCA_963575745.1 Prorocentrum cordatum
GAGAGAGAGAGAGAGAGAGAAGAAGAGAGAGAGAGAGAGAGAGAGAGAGAGAGAGAGAGAGAGAGAGAGGAGGAGAGAGAGAGAGAGAGAGAGAGAGAGAGAGAGAGAGAGAGAGAGAGAGAGAGAGAGAGAGAGAGAGAGAGAGAGAGAGAGAGAGAGAGAGAGAGAGAGAGAGAGAGAGAGAGAGAGGCACTGCTATGGAAGTTTGCACGCCCGTTCGGGACACGCGCCGAGATCGCCCAGCCCGAGCCGACATTCCGATCTGGGAGGAGGGCGATGGAGCACTTGGCTCTGGGAGGTTGGGTCGGTTTTACGTGCCTGCCGCCGCTGCCACCCGCCAAAAGGGAACGCGAGCTGGGTTTAGACCGTCGTGAGACAGGTGAGCGTTACCCTACTGATGAACTTGATACTGCGACAGTAATCGAGGTCAGCGCGAGAGGAACACTTCGTTCAGATACTTGGTAAGTGCTGCTTGCTGAAAAGCTCATGCCGCGAAGCTACCATCTGTTTGATTACGACTGAACGCCTCTATGTCGGAATCCATGTTGGCCAGGCAGCGTTGCCCACCAGTCCCATTGTTACATGGCAAGCATTAGGTCTCGGCCCTGTTGCATGCGAACACTATTACAGCGAAAGGTATTGTGCTTAATCTTAATTTCCAATTTTGGAAGTGAAAAATATTTTACAGACGACGTAACCGAATCCAGGTAGCTTTGGTGCTACGATCCACTGAGGTTCATCCTGTGGTTTTCTGATTCGTTCCATGTCGCACTGCACTTCTCAAGCAGGCCTTGACGCGCAGGCGCCATCAGGCGACGCATTGAAACTTGAACGCGAAACCTTAGCACATAAACCCTGAACCCTGATACCTAATCCTTGACCCTTAAATTAAACCATAACCCGAAACCCGAAACCCGAACGCTAAACCCTAAACCCTAAACCCGAAACCACCCTAAACCCTAAACCTTATACCGCACCCTAAACCGTAGTCGCTGAATTCTCATTTCTACAAAGAGAATAGACTCGACCCTCCCCCCCTGGACTTATCCGTTCCCCTCTCGGGTATGGAAATCATATACGATTCTTTCCACTCGCCCATCCTAAATATGAAATCATTTCATCCCAGCCAAACCGGTTTCCACCCCTGAGGTTTCCTTGTAAAAAAAACTACGCGGTGACATTTTGTGTTCTAACATAACAAGTTTTCGCGAATCCTTTGCAACGCATGGGACGAAGTGCACGCGCGCGCGTCGTCGCGCGCGCATGCCGGAATCCTTCAAAAACCTCCGTGGCCGGAAGGATTTCGCAATCGAGTTTCCAAAAAACATACAGAAACACAGGGTTTCGCAACACTGATTTGCTAAAAAAGCTTCCGCGCGAGCTCTTGCGAAATCTTAAGAACACCATAGGTTTTTCAAGAGTTTCACAAAATGCGACCAAACGGGCTTCGCGCGCGCATGTCGAAATCTGTCGAACTCCCTTGCGCGGGCGCCGTCGCGAGAATCCTTTTTGCAAAAAAAAAAAACGGGACGACGTGCAGACGCGCGCGTCGTCGCGGGCGTATGCCGAAAACCTTCAAAACCCATCGGTTCCGGAAGGATTTCAAAATCGCGCGTCCAAAAACTTACAAAAACCTAAGATTTCGCAACACGGAGTTTCAACAAAAGCGTGCGCGCGCGCTCGCGTCGTCGTCGTCGTCGTCGTCGCCGTCCTCCCTCCTCCCGCGTCGTCGTCGTCGTCGTCGCCTACGTCGTCCTCTGTCTTTTTTCGTGTTCGTCGTCGTCGTCCTCTTTGGCGTCGTGGTCGTTTCCGTCGTCGTTGTCGCCGTGGTCGTCCGTCCTCCTCCTCCTCCCACGTCGTCGTCGTCGTCCGTCGTCGGCGTCTCGTCGTCGGTTCTATTTCGTCACCGTCGTCGTTGTCGCTGTCGTCGTCGTCTTCCCTCCTCCCTCGTCGTTGTCGTCGTCGGCGTCGCCGTCCCTCCTCCTTCGTCGTCGTTCGCGTCATCGCCGTCCTCCCTCTCTCCTCGTCGTTGTCGTCGTTGTCGTCGTTGTCGCCGTCGTCGTCCTTCCTCCCTGGTCGTCGCCTTCGTTGGCGTCGTCGTCGTCTTCGTCGGCGTCGGCGTCGGCGTCGTTGTCGTCGTCGAAGTCGTCGGAGACGTCGTCGGTGTCGTCGTCGTCGTTGTAGTCGGTGTCGTCGTAGTCGGTCTTAAGAGGTTTTGCAAACCAAGTTGCGGGTGGGAGGGTGGGATGTTTGCGGGAGCGGTGGAGAGGACAGCTTCAAGTTGAGCAAGTGATTGATTCTAAACCATAAATTCTTAATCCTATAGTTGTCAAACCCTGAACACCGTAAAACCGCCTACATACGACTACATACGCATACATACGCAGCGGCATGTAAACTGGCACCATCCCTTGTACAAAATATGAGTGTCTGATCATGCGGGCAGAACCCATTGCGATTTACACTGCAAATGCGCGTCCGCGGACGCAAGCCCTCGCCATCCCCGGCAAACAAGCAGCATTTCCTGATCATGCGTGCTGTAAGCCCTCGTCATCCCTTGCAAAAAAATAGTATGTCCTGATCATGCGTGCTGTAAACCCTCGCCATCCCTTGCGAAAGTTATTATTTCCTGACGCTCGTACACCTATGAGACTTGCCTTCACAAGGAAGTACTCTTAGGTCCCAGAAAGTTCTTTATGGTAGGGTGGTTTGCGGGTGGGACAGGCAGCCACCGCAGGTGGGCCCCTAGGCAGGAGGTGATCAGCTGCGGCAGAGCTTGTAGACTTACACTTGAAACTTACACCTTAAACCCTAAACCCGAAACCAGACCCTCAACCCTAAACCCGACCTTACATGACCTTAAACAAGCGGGCGCAGCACCACCAGGTGAAGCACTAACCTTCGCAGTTTCTCAGAAGTACCACCCCCTGGCTACCCCCAACCACTCCCCAAGCGCGCGCGCAAATTCAACGCGCCTCTTCCCAAGCGCCAGCAAGAACCTTCCAAGCACTTCGCCGTCACAAGCGCCCGCAGGCACCTCCCAAGTGCAGTCGCGGATACGCTCCTAGCGCACCCCCCAGATGCGCCGCCCTTGCCGTATCCCCAGGTACGCAAACCCTCAATTCTAAACCCTGAGGCCCCTGATCCAGAATACCCGCAGAAGGGCATCTCCAGAATATTCGGACCGCTCGGAGGCACCTCCCAAGTGCCTTTTCCAGGGCTGCCCGCAGGCACCTCCAAAGTCCCTTCCTGGGCTGCCCGCGGGCGCTTCTGAAGTGCCTTTCCGAGGCGCCCGCAGGCACCTCCCAAGTGCCTTTCCCGGGCATCCCGCTGGCACTTCACAAGCGCCTTCCCAGGCCTGCCCGCAGGCACCTCCCGAGCGCCTTTCCTGGGCAGGCACCTCCCAAGTGCTTTCCCTGGGTTCCTGGGCTGCCCGCGGGCACCTCCCAGGTGCCTTTCCCGGGCTGCCCGCAGGCACTTCCGAGGTGCCTTTCCTGGGCCGCCCGCAGGCACCTCCCCGGCGCTTTCCCCTTGCGCCCGCGGGCACCTCCCAAGATCCTTTTTCCTGGGCTGCCCGCGCACACCTCCCAAGTACCTTTCCTGTGCTGCCCGCAGGCACCTCCCAGGTGCCTCCCTGGGCGGCCCGCAGCCACCTCGAAAGTGCCATTCCTGAGCCGCCCGCAGGCGCCTCCAAAGTGCCTTTCCTGGGCTGCCCGCAGACACCTCCCAAGTGCCGCCTTACCTGGGCGGCCCGCAGGCACCGCGCAAGTGCGTTCCCCAGGCGCCCGCAGGCACCTCGCAAGCGCCTTTCCTGAGCTGCCCGCAGGCACCCCCCCAAGTGCCTTTCCTGAGCTGCCCGCAGGCGCCTCTCAGGCGCCTTTCCTGGGCTGCCCGCAGGCACCTCCCAACTGCCTTTCCTGAACCGCCCGCGGGCACCTCCAAAGTGCCTTTCCTGGGCTGCCCGCAGACACCCCCCAAGCGCCTTACTTGGGCTGCTGACATTCCAGACGCAGCCCCTCGCAGTGAAGTCGCAGGTCTGGCTCGCGATGTTCTTTGTCAAGCGATCGCGTACCTGTCTGGTTGCAGTTTGCGCCTGGCGGCCGCGCTATTCCGTTGACCCCCGTTGGATTTCCGAGCGCCCCGACTTCGCCCGCGAAATCGCCCTTTCGCAATCCGTTCCGCCGTCAGAGGCGCGACGTCCGTTGCCAAAGATGCGCCGAAGCCTCGCGCGATCTCCCACGGGTCAAAACCGGGCGCTCAGAAGCGCCCCGTATAAATGAAATTGGTTCGTGGCATCCGGGGCGGCAAGTCTTGAAGTCTCTGGATGTGCTCGAGCTCCACCCCCAGATTCGCTTTCACGTGGATCTAGATGACTGCAGTCCCAGAGACGCTCTTGCATTTTATCGGGACATGGCTGCCCTCCAGCTCGCGCTGCCCCAGCGCGAGCGGCGTGGCCATGCGACTGGAGGTGGTGCCCCAGACGACGGTCGCGCCCAAAGGTTGCACTCGCTGTCCAGGCAGTGGACTCCGAGGAGGAGGGGGATTCCTCTGGCGTCGGCCCCTGGCCCCGCTACGTTTCGCCCGAGTAGGGGAGACAGCGCGAAACGTGTTGCTGCTTAGCGGGGCGAAGTTCATGAGGGGTAAGGTTCGCAGCTGCGCCTGGTGTCGAGTGGATGCTCGACTTTCACTGCTTCGTGGACAAGCTCTCTGGTCGCCGCGACTCCGCGACGGGGCCCGACGCGTCCCGCGCAGCGCCTGGCGGCGCGCAGGCGAGCGAGCACACGCTGCCCAATGCCAAGTCCACCTAGCTATCCTGGACAGCCCTATCTTCGGGCCCCAGCACGATAAGTTGAACGAGTCCCTCACTGCGTTCCCCCCGAAGGCCCTTGCCGCCGCCGAAGTCAGCCCCCCCGATTTCTCCAAAGATCTCCCCATTGCCGTCAGCAATACCGACGACGCAATCGCATCGTCGGCTCTCTGCGAGCCCACCAACCTGCAGTGCCATCGTAGTGAGGTACGGTGTTTGATGGATATGACATTACCCAGGGAATCAAACAAGGGTGTTTAATGTCAGGCGCTCTCTTCGCGCTCTGTCTGGACCCGCTGCTCAGGGCGTTGCATCGGAAGCTCGCGCCCATTCAAGCCACTCCGCGAGCGTTCGCGGGCGATGCCCAGTTCTCCGTTCAGCTCTTGCTCGCCGCGCCTGTCGTCTTGCGCGCAGTCATTCGCGCCAGCGAATGCACGGGTCGCCAGCCGAACCGGGGGGCATTTTTCATCGTGCGCGCGAACGAGCTGTCTGACGACGCTTTCGCCGTCCTCTCCCACACTGTCCGTCATAATGTTCGGTCGCTCCAGCACGGCACTTGCGGACAGGTCTCGGGGGTCTTTCGGCCCTGGAGGCCATTTGCGAAGTTGGGGGGGGGGGGGGGGGGGGGGGGGGGCACTTCGCGAGCTCCTGGATCGGGCTCGACGCGCTCGGTCTCTGCGCCCAGGCCTCGCGCGGAGCACGCGCGCATGCATTTCGCTCGCTTTCTTGGCCCTCTCCTTCGCCGCGCTGATGCCGACGCCGCCGGCTACGGCGCTAGCCGCTGAGGTGACAGGCCTGCAGACACTCACCGCCTGCCCATACTATAGTATTCCGACTGAGCTACTTATGTCTCTGGATGCCCAGGGAGGGCTGGCCTGTGCCCCCATCGGAGTCTTCTGCTCGCGAGCCAGGCAACCATGCATACAGTAGCAGCGAAATGCGCCCTGCCCCCAGAGATACCCAAGCACTTCCACAACTTGATACACTATGAACGTCCTGGCGGTGCCAAAATATCCGACATGGGTCTCTGCATCGAATGCGTCCCAGCTCACTTCCAAATACGACCGCCCCTCTGTTCTCCCGTGGGAATCCGACGACTTCACCCACGCGACGCAGTGGAAAATGCCCGCTCAACTGAGGGCATGCCATGGGCTTAGGCCCACTGTCGAGCTGCAGTCCCCTAGGGTCCTTCGCGCTTTTCCCCAAAGCAGCGCTACCACTACCGACCCCGCGGTCGCTCGGCTGCGGTCGGCCTGCGCCGGGCTTGCCCCTTTCTTGTCGCCGCGGCTTTTAGAAAAATCAAAAAATGCGTTGCGCATGGGCGACTTCGGCCAGATTTTGGCAAGGCTAAGGCCGGATGTCCTGCCGATGTGGATGTCGTGCCGCGGGGGGAAGTTGCGTCCGCCGCTATCTCGAGTGCCCTGTCGCACTGAGTTTGCTGCCCTCCTTCTCGCCATATCTTCCGCGCTGCTATCAGGAGCGTACCCGTAGTGAGCGCACGTCGCGCACGCGATCGCGTGGGCAGCCGAGAGGCGCATGTCATGTTACTTGCGCATGGCTTTCTGCACGCTGCGTTTAACGCGTTGCGTGCGCAGCAGAGGCGCGGGGCCCGACCGCGCGCCGTCCCCGCTCTCTGCCCGCGCCCGCCACATCGCCGAGAAGAGGCGCGCAGTCCGCCGAATGCTGACCAGAAGGTGAACTGGACGCGCCCAGGGGGGTGCAATCATCATCATCATCATCATCATCATCATCATCATCATCGTCATCATCTCAGCCACTTTGGCTCAGGCGTTTGCCCGAGGTGTGGCAACCCGCTCGCATTTGCGTGCCCTGCTGTGTTCGCTCGCCTTTGTCTTTCTCATGGTCACGGCTGCGCGGATCGAGTGGGCCGTCTTCCAACTTCTCAGCGGGCGCCGAGCGACGATCAAGCTGCACAGCCACGTAGACAAGATTGGAAAGAGCGTGTTCTACCGCTGCTGGCGGAAAACCGGGGAGGGTCACTACCGGTTCGAACCCCTCCCCCCCCCCCCCCCCCCTCCGGAAAACCGGGGGGGGTCACTACCGGTTCGAACCCCTCCCCCCCCCCCCCCCCCCCCAGCTCATCATGAAAAGAGGGGGGGGTCACTACCGGTTCGAACCCCTCCCCCCCCCCCCCCTCGAAAACCGAGTGGGGGTGCGGACAGTGGTGGGGACGGTGTTGGTGGGGACAGTGGTGAGGGGACAGCGGGACAGTGGTGGGGACGGTGGGGGGACAGTGGGACAGTGGTGGGGACGGTAGTGGTGGGGACAGTGGTGGGGACAATGGTGGGAACAGGGGGGACAGTGGACAGTGGTGGGAACGGTGGTGGTGGGGACAGTGGTGTGGGGACAGTGGGAATGAGGGGGAAACACTGGGACAGTGGAGGGTACAATGGTGGTGGGGACACTGGTAAAGGCGGTGGCGAGGACGGCGGTGGGACAATGGGACAGAGGTGCAGCGGGGACAGTGGTGGGGACAGTGGTGGGAACAGTGGGACAGCTCAGTGGGACAGCGGAGGAGTTAGTGGGACAGTGGGGACAGTGGGGATAGTCGGGCAGTGGTTGGGTCCGTGGAGACAGTGGGGAGAGTGGAACCGTGGTGGGAACAGTTGCGGGAACAGTGGGGACAGTGCGACAGTGGTGGGGGCACTGGTGGGGACAATAGGGACGGTGGTGGAACCAGTGGGGACAGTGGTGGTGAGGACAGTGGTGCTGGGAACACCAGTGGGGGATGTGATGCGGACGGTGGTGGGGACCGGGAGTCGTTTGCTGGCGGTGAGTGGGGGGGGAAAGGGGAAGGGGGGGGGGGGGGGGGTTCGAACCGGTAGTGACCCCCCCCGGTTTTTCCGGATCGGAGGGGTGGGGGGGGGGGGGGGGGGAGGGGTTCGAACCGGTAGTGTGACCCCCCCGGTTTTCGAAAGGGGGGGGGGGGGGGGGGTGGAGGGGTTAGGGGAGGGGGGGGGGTTTTGCCGGGGGAGAGGGGGGGGGGGGTGGGGGGTCCAGCAGGGGGGGATTTTCGGGGGGGGGGGGGGGGGGACCCCCGGGTTCCGGAGGAAAAGGTTGGCAATTTTCCACAGTAAAGCGGCGGTGGATCACGCTCTCTCCAAGATTGTGGTCCAGGTGTGCCTCTTCCCCCTTGCTGATGGGCGTGTCCGCAATGGGCTGGTTATCGCACTGCTGCAGCACATGCTTTGCGACATTGGCAATGTCGTCGCCGTTGATCATGGACGCTGGAACTGGCGCGACGAGTCGCATATCAGCTTCGTGATGCGGCCGATTCCTGTCTTGCTTCCTCGTGGAGGTGCTGGAGCTGATCACACCGGGGATGCGGATACTCACCATCGTCGGGGCGGCGCTGATCATCCAGACGACGCTGGGACCGACCTTCCTGGAGATGTTGGCCAAGAAGCTGCTCCTGATGGATGTTCCAGGGCTGGCCTTCCTGGAGGTGCCGATCATGCCGATCGGGTACTTGCTGCTCTCGACGTTCTGGATCTTTGTGGAGGTGCTGGTGCCGACTATCGTGGAGAAGATCTTCGAGGAGGTGCTGGGGCTGACCGTCGTGGAGGTGCTGGAGTCAACCGTCAAGGTGACGACCTTCGCGCTGGCGCCGACCCTCATGGAGACGCTCTTCGTGGAGACGACCGTCGTGGAGAAGCTGGCGCCGACCGTCGTGGAGAAGATCTTCGCGGAGGTGCTGGAGCTGGCCGTCGTGAAGGTGCCGGGGCCGACCTTCGTGGAGACGACCATCGTGCTGGAGCCGACCGTCGTGAAGTCGATCTTCGTGGAGACGACCGTCGTGGAGGTGCTGGTGCCGACCGTCGCGGTGACGACCTTCGGGCAGGTGCCGTCCATCATGGGGAAGTTCTTCGTGGAGGTGCTGAAGCCGACTGTCGTGGCGGTTCTGGAGCCGCCGTTGTTGGAGACGACCTTCGCGCTGGTGCCGACCGTCGTGGAGACGATCTTCGCGAAGACGACCGTCGTGGAGGCGCTGTCGTGGAGACGACCTTCCTGGAGGCGACCGTCGTGGAGACGACCCTTGTGGAGATGATCTTCGTGGAGACGTCCTTCGTGGCGCCGACCGTCGTGGAGACGACCTTCGAGGAGACGTCCTTCGTGGAGGCGACCTTCGTGGAGATGACCTTCGTGGAGATGACCTTAGTGGAGACGACCTTCGTGGAGACGACTTTCGTGGAGACGACCGTCATAGTGACGCCCTTCGTGCTGGTGTCGACCGTCGTGGGGGCGTTGGTGCTGACCGTTGCGGTGGCGACCTTCGTGGAGGTGCTGGAGCCGACCTTCGTGGAGACGACCTTCGCGCTGGCACCGACCGTCGTGGAGACGACCGTCGTGGAGACGACCTTCAACGCGCCGCTGCTGACCTTCTTGCTGGTGCCGACCATCGTGGGGAAGATGTTCCTCGTATTGAGCCTGGCGCTCCTGGCCGTCGGCCTGGCGATTTCGCGCGTGAACGTGCTTGTGGTGCTGGCGTTCCTCCAACAGTGTCGCCGCCTCGCAAGAAGGCGCGTGGAGAGGATGGCGAGGGCGATGATGTGATGTCCGAGACCCCTGGAGGTCCGCACAGTGGCAAGTTGTCTGAGGCCCCCGTTTTCCCAAGCCTTGCCGCGCCTAGCTCTGTCGAGGCTGCTCCCGCTGATGTTCGTGAGCTCCCTGATGGTCGTGAGCTTTCAGGTGGTCGTGAGATCTCGAATCTTGTTGAGGCCAAGAATTCACTATTTCGCGAAATGGTTGCCTTGCGGTCACCACTGGCCACGCTGGACGATAGCATGGGGGCTCTTTCCGTTGACATGGCTGCCAATCGCGGGAACAGAGAAGTCCGCAGGAAGCATCGTGCTGGTCTGGACAAGGCGAGCCGAATGCGCGACGAGGTGAAGCAACAATTTGAGCTCGCAGTGTCGACGCTGTCATCGCTGAAGGTGTGCGAGGAAAAACATCAGCATCATCATCTCCATCCACGTTGGTTTCAGTGTTGTTCAGGGGAGACCGTTGCACACCAGCCTCTGCAGTCCCTGTGCTCTTGACACGCTCCGCGGGGAGGTCCCTCCTGCCAAAGTCGGCCGTTTCGTAAGTTGCGCCTTGCAGGTCGACGTCGAAAGGGGCGCCGACTTAGATGACATGGGCGCCGCGGGTTCAGGGCGCTTCTTGCTCCCTCATCCCATTAGCCTCTCTGCTGAAGGAGCTGCGCGTTTCATGGCTATCAGCGTTAGTTTTGGTTTGCAGCCTTATGGTACCGCTGCAAACGCGACTGGCCCCACTGCTGATGTTAGTACCACCCGCGGTGAGTCGGCAGCGTTCAAGACCACCACTGACACTCGCTTGGGGAAGCTCACTCGGGGAGTTGTCATGCTTGAGAGTGGGTCGGCTGCGTCGCCCACAGGCGTAGATGCTGACGCGGGAGGTAGTGCTCGTATCGGAGGCAATCCGGATGTTGGGGGAGGCTCGAGTTCTACTTGGATCCACCCTCGCAATCGATATGCCGCGGCGGTCGGAGGCTTCAAACCTGACGCGAAACCAGATGAGATAGCGAATGCTCTTCGCACTACTGCTGCGCACGCAGCCAGCGCGGAGGACGCGCGCGTGCCAGGCCAGTTTACCAGCTGGGGCTAGGTAAAGTTCAGAAGCGGCGCCACTATGTAGAGGCGGGCGAGGCGCCGAGCAACGAACGGATCCAGTTGTAGCATACTGCTGATAAACCTACGGAGGAGTGAACTTTCTGGCCGTGTATATTGTGCGTACAGGGTCGTAAAGGAGAATCTCTGCGTCGACGGGCCTCTAGATGCTAGCGTCACCGACGAGGCCGCCCGCCAGATTGTCATCCCCGACTGCGGCGGAGTCACCCTTCGGCACAAGAACAATCAGAACTGGAAGGTCTTCAGCCAGCACGAGTTGGATAGGCCCAACAGGCTGCTGACAGTATCGCACGGTGCTGCTGAATCGGACTTCGACTTGAGGTGGGCTGATGCGTTGCAGGGCATCAAGTATCGCACTATGGTCCGCGCCGACGCGGCGGGGCCCTCGTGCCCGGCCGATTTGAAGGACTGTTTGACTCCTCTGGCGGGAGAAGTTCTTCGGATATTTTGCGCGCGCAGGGGCCTGCAATTTCGACAGTCAAATTTCCCGAGTCAGCGTTGGCAGGACATCCCGTTCTCGCCACTCCCCCGCAGCGCGGGCAACGCCGTCTCGCCTCCATCATGCGCGCAACCGTCTCTGGCGATATCGGTGAAATGGTCGCTCGAGACCGCTTGCACACGTGCGTTTCCCGGCAGGTTGAGCACCTCGCCATCGCCAAAATTTTTGCGCCACCCGATTACACCCCCCACGATTAGAACGCTGCTCTTTAACTGTCTGCCGAGTTGCGGAAGAAAGCGGGCCACCGCGCTGCGATGTGGTGCCCCGGCGCCAACTGGACAGTTGCGCTGCCCGACGAGGATGAGGACGACGGCCGCATTAAGTAGGGCGCGATTCCTGGGCATGACCCCGAGACTCCATATCAATATCTCCTGACCGTTGCGAGGGAGATGGGCCTTACCTTCACGAACGCGCTCGGCTCGTTCCTTCGACGCGCTCTACGCGCGCGCCCGCCAGAGTCGACCTCGCCAAACCGACTTCGACGGGGCCTCCCGATCATTGGAAGATCTATTTGAGTGGGATTTCAACTCTCAAGTGCCGCGCGGAATGCGTTGCCGAAGGTTGCGGGCCAGCGACGCTCTGCGATGCGTCGCCTAATTTAGCAGGGGCCACCGGGCACGTCAGTGGCGCGGCCGAGGAGACAGCCATCACCGAGCTGCTGTCACGATTGGTCTTTCGTTTGGAGCAAGGTAGGGTCGCCCGCCGACCTCGCCCCGCCATCGACATTCGCGCGGCGGACAAGGCCGCGATCTACCCAGACAGTCGCCGCGCGGTCGGCCCGCGCGAAGGCCTCTCTCTCCCTGGAGAAGACGCGCTGCTCAGAGCTCGCGGTCCACCTGTTTCGGTGCATCCAGCTCTTCATCAATCTCGAGTTCTGGAAATAGACATGCTGATTCACGTGTCACCATTGGATCCGATTCTCAATATGCCCATCGGTGGACGGATCGACCTGGCACACCCCTGGATTGGGGCACCGAACAGCTTGCAATCTCATTCGCGACACTCCTGGATCAGGACCACGCAGGCGCGCGTGCAAACGATATCTGAGAGGCCTTTCGGCTTGCGCCGCGGACTCTGAACGACAACGACGATGCTGACGTTGGTCAGAGTTCTCAGGGATGCTTCTTGGGGTCTCTTCGGGACGCTCTCGGGAGCCTCTGGGGGGTATTTGGGAGCTTCGGGGGCCTCTTGGGGGCTTGTTGGGAGGCCCCGGGGGCCTATTGGGGCTTCCCGGGGGCGTCGCGGGTGTTTTTTGGGGAGCTCATTGGCTTCGCCTGAGAAGCTCGAAACGTCCATTCGGCATCCCCGGTCTGGGCGCTCTCTTGGGGCCGTCTCGGGTGCCTCTTGGGCCGTCTTGGAGGCCTCTTGGGCTTTCTCGGGGCGCGCTCGGGGGCCATGGGCCGTCTTGGACTGTCGAGAAGCCGAGAAGGCGAGAATCCCGATGTCGATCGACAACCAGAGGACAATTAATAATTGTTGCATCTCGGGGTCTCTTGGAGTGCTCTTGGAGGCCTCGGGCGTCGGGGAAGCCTCTTGGGCCGTCTGGGGGCTACTTTGGCGTCTTAGGCCGGATTTTCGGCGATTCGGGATCCTGTTGGGCCGTCTTGGGAGCCTTTGAGCAGGCTTGGTTCGTCTCGGTTGTTTGTGGTTTTGGGCCCCGAGGGGGCGGCGGCGGCATCCCGGCCCAGGATTTGCCCCGGGGCACCCCCTGAACCCCGCCGGGCCACTCCGCTCGGCCCCCCCCCGCGGGGAAGGGGTCGAAGGGGAGTGCTTCCCTTCGACCGAACTGCGACGCTGCTGTTTAATTTCGCTCTGGCCAGCGCGCTCGAGGAGGAGGGCCGAGGGAAAGGGGGGGGGGCGGCGACGACGACGACGACGACGAACGGAAGAGCGTCTTACACGCGCCGACACGGGACGGCGGATCATCCGAATTGACGCGCGGCGGCAACCACCCGACGCTCGGCTACAAGTTAGTTGGGATGCTTTGCGAGGCGGACGGTGCCGCTTCAGACCAGGAGTTCACGGGGGAAGCAACGGCGGGGACACGCGCTGCACATTCACTCAAGTATACGACCCAGGCTGTCGCCATCGGCGCCTATGACTTCGGCCGCGCAAGGCAGCCCGCCCACCGCCGCGCGCAGGCTGACGCTCAAGAGGCGATCCGCTTAAGATCCGGAGCAGGATCGCCGCTTTCGAAGCGGGGCGCGCGCTCGGGAGGGGCCCCGCCGAAGCAGATCTGCCGCGCGCGACTGCGCATTCATCGCCTGGCGCGGGCCAAGAGGGTCGAGGCGACGTCCGCGGCCGGCCGCGCCGTCGGGCGAGCGTCGGCGGCCCCGCCGGTCGGACGCATCCGCCGCCCCCCTGGGCGTTGGCAAGGGCCTTGAGAGCGGAGAGCGCGGGGGCCAAGAGTGACTGCATCGCCGAGTGATCTCCGGATCTGTTTCAAGACCCTTCTAATATTGCTTTTCCGTTGCTGGGGCAGGGGGCGCGGCCTGGCCCGGCCCTCCAGGATTTCACAAGGGCGGGCCACGCGCGGGCCCAGGAGGGCCTCGCCAGGATGTTGCGGGGAAAAGCTTGCGCGGAGGGCGTGATTCTCACCAAAGTGCCCCCGCGCCTAGACGAGGCCGCGCGTCGGGGGCCATCGCCGATAGCTGCTGCTGGCGCCTGCTCAACACCCCCGCGGTCGCGAAGCTGATGGCCAGGGCGCTCGCCCAGCGCGCTCGCCCATCAAGAAACAGACGCCCTGGACTAACGTATAGAAGATTGGCCTATCGCTGTGCAACTCGCACTCTTTAAGCTGCGCCATCGGCGCCTCTTCCCCCTCGCGAGCACCGCCGCTCGCAGCGCGCTCTCATCCCCGATCATCACGGCCGCGAATGTGTAGCCATTTTGAAACAGCCAGCGGAGAAGGACTTGGAATGGCGCCCGACTTAAGACATTCATGTCTTAGACACAGAGATTCCCAAATCCTATGATTCATTGCTGGGCCGTTGTGGGCCTCGTGGAAGCCCAAGAAGCGAATGTGGTGAACATATACGTTGTCGTTAGGAATGGAATTGTTTTTGCTTGCGGAGGCCTTCTTGGAACGCCTCGTGGTCGCGTTTTCAAACGTCTTGGACACCCATGGGGCCGTCTGGCGGCGATCGTGGGTGATGTGGACCGAATCGTCCCCCGCGTGGCCTGTCCGGACAGCCTGTGAGGCCCCTCTAGACACGTTTTGGAGCCCTCTATAGGACCGTCCTGCCGTTCCCCCGGGCCGTTGCTATGGTTTCTGGGTCCTTCGCGAGGCGCCCGGAGGCCGTCGTGGAGCTTTTTGGAGAGAGTCTCTTGGGGTGCCAGAGGTCGATCTTGGAGGTTGCCTGGGCCGTTGTGGGCCTCGTGGAAGCCCAAGAAGCGAATGTGGTGAACATATAAGTTTTCCTTCGGAATGGGAATGTTTTTGCTTGTGGAGGCCTTCTTGGAGCGCCTCGTGGTCGCGTTTTCAAGCGTCTTGGACACCCATGGGGCCGTCTGGCGACGATCCTGGGCGGTTTGGACCGAATCGTCCCCCGCGCGGGCCGTCCGGACAGCCTTTGGGGGCCCTCTTGCCTCGTTTTGGAGCCCTCTTGGGACCGTCCTGCGACTTTCCTCAGCTGTTGCTATGGTTTCTGGGGCCTTCGTGGATCGCCCGGATGCCGTCTTGGAGCCTTTTTGGAAGCCTCTTGGGCTGGCGAGGGTCGATCTTGGAGGCTTCTTGGGCTGTCTTGCGCCGCGTGGAAGCCGACTGGGCGAGTGTAGTGAAAATGTGCGTTTTCCCTAGGGAATGGGGCGATTCTTGATTGTGGAAGGGCCTCTTCGGGGCGCCTCGTAATTTTGTTTCAAACGTCTTAGGGACTTCTGGACCGCGTGGAGGCAATCCTCGGCGTTTTGGGACGATCTTTCGTCGATTCGCAGCTTTGTCGGACCGTTCCTGGAACCTGTGGGACCTTTTTGGCCCGTTTTGCTGCCTCTTGAAGCTCCAAGGGTGCGATAACGGATTTGCCCCCCCCCCCCCCCCCCCTCAAAACTGGCCAGACCAGGCCCCCGGGGGAGGGGTTTGGGGAGGGGGAAGCATCTCACACGCCGTGACCCCAAGGGGTTGGCGGATACCACCGCGCACGACGTCACCATTGAGGCTTATCTGGACAAGGCCCCCCGACAAATTCTGATCGCTGCCTACATTCGGAAATATCGCAGCACGAACATCATTGCGGCCTCGGACATGACTACTCGCTCGCGCCTGACATCAATAACGCGCTCGCTACTCCACGAAGCTCCCAGCGCACCCGCACGTGTCGTCGTTGCCCTTGGCCCTGCCGTCGGTGAGTTTCAAGATGCGCGCGCCCATCGGGGTTGGGGTTTTCTGGCGCAGGACGGACAACAGTTGTTCAGCTTGCCGATGCTCGCGCTCGCCGATCGCATGCCCCTGCCGGCCCAGGGACCCCGATCCCTTGCAACGTGCGCATCGCTGCTGGAGAGCCGCGCCGAGGAAGCTCGGGTGGGGCACGAGCACCACCTCACGCGCGCGATGCCCTCCTGCTGAGGAGGGGGAGTCTGGAGAGAGATCCAGGGTCGCCGGCGAGCGCGCGGGGCGGCGCCCCGACTTGGACGGGGGGAGGGACTGCGAGCGCTTGGGGCTTGGGCCAGCTTCGGCGGGTGAGGAGGGGTGGCGCACCACCAGGAAGTCTAAAGCCTGGGAGATCCTCCAGGCAAATCGTCGTCAGCTCGGCCACCGCCGCGCCAATTCGCACCAACGTCTGCGGCTGCAGGAGCGCCTGATCGGACAGTGTGCGCTGCATTGCGCTGGGGGCTGGACCCGGTCTGGACCCCCAGATCCGCCCAGCTCAACTGCATCAGGCTGTCCAGAGCAAGGCGCAGAGGGTTCTCGTCGGGCCCGCCGGAACAGATCACGAATCCTTGGGGGAACATATGGCTAGAAGGGTTCGTCGATGCCGATATCTGGAGCACGAGCCAGGCATCGCTGAATGGCGCAACTTGAGCAAATTTGGTACTGGGGTGGGCGCGTCATTCTTTCTGATGTTTCTCGCCGTGGGAACCCTGTGGTCTGCCAGACCTCGCGCGGGGCCATATCGCTTCAGCTCCAAGAAAGCATCGGCATCGTAGGAAATTCGGCCGTGGATTTGGGAGACCTCTATGTGGACATCCTACACCAGCAAGTTTGTGCAATGGCGGGAACTGCAGAGGTTCTCACATTCTAATAGTATCGTTGTCCCCTCTGCGCTGCCACTCTCTTTCTCTTCCCGCTTTCACTCAAAATGCCTTCATGGCTTTTGTATGTCAAGATCGTATAAACCATCTGAGATGTTTCTGGCCTTTCGGCACCCGCCCCCAGGCCCTCCTCTATGATTGAATCGTCAAGCAACGTATTGCCTGCTGCCCTGGGAGGGCCAGTGTTGCCTGAGGTGGTCCACAACCACAACAGCGGTATCCTCAAGCGAGTCGCCTGGCTGTTCCTCATCCCCGTCATCAGCATCATCAGCATCAGCATCAGCATCACATCATCACCATCACCATCACCATCATCATACTTGGACTGATACAGGAGAAGCAAAAACAGCCATCATAATTTTAGGGCTATAGGGCTATGGGGCTATAGGCTTATAGGACGATAGGGCTATTCGGGTTATAGGGCTCTTGGGCTGTAGGGCTATGAGGCTACAAGGCTACAGGGCGATAGGGCACCCGGGCACCCGTGCACCCAGGCGTGCCGCCGAAATCGGCGCCACAGCTAGCCTGACCGTGTGAGTCCGCCAGGACCCCTACGGAGGCAGGCCCTGATTGGGGAATAATCACTATCACGATCAGTGTCATTATCAGATTCCTCCATCCTCCTCCAGCACTTCCCCTCCAAGCCCCATCCCGCCCTCGGGTTCCCCTTCCCTCCCCCCCCCTATCTGAATCCCTCCTGGTCGCTAACCTGTAGGAATCCATTCCAAAATCTCTTGCGTCCCTCCCTTCTCTCTTCCCGAGCTCCCCTCCTGCCACCCATCTCCCCCCCCCATGTGCCCCCTCTTCCTGTTTCCTGTTCCCCTCCCCTTGTCCTCTCCCCCGTCACCCTCCCTCCTCCTCCCCCCTCCCTCCTCCCTTCCTTCCTCCACAAAGCCTCTCTCAACTCGAATCTGGATCCTCCTGCTGCCTGGTTGCCTCTTCACCATCCTCCCCATCTTTTTGTTGCTCCCAGCTCTGCACGCTTTGCGCAAACGCTCCAAGTGCTCCCCTTCCTCCTCCCCCATCCCTCCTTCATTTCTTCCTTCCTTCCCCGTTCCGTCCAGTTCCCCTCCGCTTGCAGGGGCCCCGGGGGGCAGGAAACACATCTGCAACGCGGAGTACCCCGACCTCCCCGAGGGGACCTCGGAACGCGTGCGCGGGCCGCGCTCCCGCCAGGAGGAGGATGAGGAGGAGGAGGAGGAGAAGGAGGAGGAGGAGAAAGAAGAGGAGGAGGAGAAGGAAGAGGAGGAGGAGAGGGAGGAGGAGGAGGACGAGGAGGAGAAGGAGGATAAATTGATCACTTCGCAACGCGGGAGGCTAGGACTGGACGGAGGCAACGATCGGCGAGTCAACTCGGAAGCAGATGGCAGAACAACCCCAACGGAGTAAACGACCGCCCGCCCCGCCGAGCACGAACGCCGCTGACCCCCGCCAGAGAGCCAGAGCCCGACAAGTCCCCGCGGGAGCTGCGACCGTGGCACGAGCTCGCTCCTCCCCTCCGCTCTCCCCGCGCTCCGCCGTACCCCGGCTCGCTTCCGGCGCGTCCCGCCCGTAGCCCGCCTGGCGCCTGCACTTGATTCGATTCGTGTGCGCCCGTTGGTTCAAACATTGTGACACCAGCGCGCTCCGCCGGTGTCGGCCCCGCCAAATCGGGCGGGCCCTGAGAAGCACGAAATGGCAGGCTTTCAACATCTGTTTTTGGGCTGCAGTCAAAGATGTTGACGGCTTGGCTCAATTTCGCAAGGCTTTAGCTCTACGGCGTTTTTGCTGTAGCACTTCGGTCCATATTTGCCGCGAAACCATTGCCCCCCAACCGCCCCGAATGACACGCTTTTGGCAAGAAGCACCAGCTCTTCAATGGGCACCTCACCACGTGCTGCCCGCGGCGGACGCGCTAATGTTGGATGCAAGGTGGGTGGAAGACGGGCCATCTTCGCAGCCCTGTACCAACAGGCCTATCCGCACTGCCTTCACTGAAGGCTCCACAAATCATACATATGAAGATTGTGGCCCCGTCCAGGGGACCAGTGAGGAAAATTCGGTGCCCTTTGGAGTCAGTTGCCACGGTCAGTAACATGACGTTCGTTCCTGGGCAATCGTTGATGGCGCAGGAAGGTCCGAATGGACCCGAACAAAGCAACGCATACACGCCCACCTGTTTCGGATCCACTGGCGCTCGTGTTCTCGATTGGGCGGTGGACCTTTCCCATGCACACTGAGGCGCGCCAACCTCTGCTGCGGGCATTGCGAGAAGCCGATCAGACCCTCGTACTCAGTCATTGCCGTGGTCATCCCCGCGCAGTGTTCACACGCTACCAACGGCGCAAGGTTTTCAGCAGAAGCAGGTTTGTGGGAGACGCCTACCCACTCGACACAAGAGGATCGCATACAATTCCACAGTGGAAGTAAGAGAGGCTATATATCATCAAGCCGTATGGCAATACAACCTTCCATATATATATATATATATATATATAAATACCCACCGATGTAGACCGTGCCTTGGAACGCATCTACCACAGAGGCATCTGTGTCTTGGCACCAGTAGAAATAGCTTTCATGACCAAGCCCTTCGGGTGGTTGGACTGAAAGCTGGGGTCCTGTTAAAAACCACAGGATCGGGTTGGGAGACCACTGTTCAGAAGGACATCACTGACGGACTGGGGTAGGAGTTCCTCCGTTAGGTTGAGGGTCAGAGGGGCATCCGAACAGCCGATAGTGGATGGAATCTTGGGCCCCATATTCACAGAGGGGGGAGATTTCATACCCGGCTTGATGTAGCCTCCATTCGGTCTTTGCGCATTGCGTGAGGAAAGCGTACAACATACACCGATCTTTCTCCAGGATTCAAGGGATCTTCTGTTACACGACGGCGCTGGCGATATCCAGACGTCCGTCAAGACCCAATTTGGACTCCGCTTGTCTGCTCAGTTTGCGAGTGCAGGCCTCATGCAATTCTGCCTTGAGTTTATTTGGGGGGGGCGGTGGTTAAATGAAGCTCCTTGCCCAAGGCGGCGCGCAGGATGAAAGCCGAACGCAAACTCCATGATACCCTCTTCGAGCTCAGAAGCGCTGCTTCAAAAGGACCTAGGACTCGCCTCCAGGTGCCGGGTGGATTCGCGAGGATCGGAGTCACCGGAGCGCTCGACACCGCTGAACTGGAGGCCAGGGGGTTCGCGGTGGCTCGCCAAACCACACTTCCGCGGGTGAGGACTGGGCCCAGGACTAATGAACACGTGGGACTCCGGGGCTGTCCAGAAACAGGTCCGGAGTGAAAAGCTGCACCAGATGGACCACTGGAGGGGTCCAGGAACGCTGCCGCTGCCGCTGATGCTCCTGCTCGTCCTCGTCTTCGTCCTCCTCGTCGTTTTCCTGCGCCGCCGCCTCCCCCTCCCTTACTCCCTTCTGTCGCCATTTCGGCCCGGCCGACGGCTAGTGTTTAGCTGAGCCTTGGGGGTGTCCAGGGGGGGTCCTGGGGGATCTCGGGGGGTCTTGGGGAGTCTTCGGGACGGGGAGGGGTCTTGGGGGGTCCTGAGAGGCCCTGGGGTGTCCTGGGGGGTCTTGGGGGGTCCTTTGGAGGTCCTCCATTGGAGATCCGCGGTTTGCTTTGGGGATCCGTGGCCGCGTCCTCGTCTGGAGATCTGTGGTCTGTTTTGGGGACCCGTGGCCGCTCCTTTGGAGATCCGTGGTTTGTTTTAGGGATCCATGGCCGCGTCCTCCTTTGCAGATCCGTGGCTTGCTGGGGGCGGGTGGGCCCCTGGAGTCTTGGGGGGTCTTTGGGGGGGGGAGGTCCTGGGTGGGGTCTTGGGGAGTTTCGGGGGGCGTGTGTGCGGGGGCGGGGTCTTGAGAGGTTCGTCCTGGGAGTGTTTTGGAAGGGTCCTGGGCCGGTATTTGGGGCGTTCCGGGGAAAGGCGGGGGGGGGTCTCAGGTTATCCCGCCTGAAAGTGGATAGGGCCTCGGAGGCAACCCCACCGAATGGGAAAGGAAAGGAGAAGGACACCATACGCGGCAGAATTGATATTATGAGAGGTGCACGAATTATAGGCGACAGGTAGGCGTGGAAGACTGGCGGTCGAAATTCGGACGAAATTCGGCCGACATCTTGGTTATGATGGGGCCGAAGTGGCTCCAAAGAGGCTCCCACGAGGCGCCGCCCAAGATTGCGCGGACGGAGCGAAAACGGACGCGGGAGCGGCAGGGGCAATGTGGTGCCCAGACGCAGGAATCTACGGTTTGTTTATGATTTTTCTTTTCCGCCAGTGGATTGCACGGGCGGAGCGACAACGGGCACGGGAACGGTATAGGGGCAATGTGGCGCTTAAAAAAGGAAACTACTGTTTTGTTGTGTGCTTGTTTTGTTTATCCTGTTGTTCTTTTCCGCCGGGGCACGGATTGTGCGAAAACGGACACGAGAATTGTAGGCGCAGAGGCAGGAAACTACGTTCTTTGAGGACGGGGCCCAGTGATTCTTTTCCGCCAGTAGATTGCACGGACGGAACGAAAGCGCGGGCACAGGAAAGGTAGGGGCAATGTGGTGTTCTGAAAAAAAGGAAAAGAATGTTCCCCCATGAGATAGATTGCGCGGACGGAGCGAAAACGGAAGCGGGAACGTCAGGGGCAGCGTGGTGTTTGCCGCGTTCTTGTTTCCGGCCGGTCGACTGCACGGGCGGAGCGACAGCGGGCACGGGAACGGCAGTGGAATTGTGCCGCTTGGAAGTTGGAAATTTTGGCCGTTTTTGTTCCCCCCCCCGTTTCTTTTGTTCCCCCTATGAGATTGCACAGACGGAGCGCAAACTGACGCGGGAAGATCAGGGGCCACGTGGTGTTTAGAAGCAGGAAGCTATCGTATGTGTATGTTGTTTCCCGTGTCTTCCTCTTTCCGCCCGTAGAATGCACGGACGGAGCGAAGGCGGACGCGGGAACGGCAGGGGCAACCCGGCGTTTGGAAGCGGGAATTAACTATATGTTTCTGCCAGCAGACGCACGGACGGAGCGAAAACGGACACGGGAACGGTGGGGGCAATGTGGTGTTCAGAAGCAGGAGTTTGCGGTCATTGTTGGTTTACCTTTTTTTCTTCTCCGACCGTATATTTCGCGGGCGGTGCGAAAACGGACGCGGGAGTGGCAGGGGCAACGTGGTGTTTAGAAGCAGGGAACTCCGGCCTTGTGTTCCAAAGGTTTCTTTCCGCCGGTCGACTGCGCGGACGGAGCGGGAGCGGGCGCGGGGACGGTGGGGGGCAACGCGGTGTTCGGAAGCAGGAAACTACTGCCTTCATTGTTTTGTCCTCCGCTTCTTCTTTCCGCCAGCCGACTGCGCGGACAGAGCGAAAATTGACGCGGGAACGTGGAGGCGACGTGGCGTTCGGTAGCAGGAAGTTGCGGCATGGTTGTGCTTTTGTTATCTGGCTGTGTTTTTCGTCCCCCGCGAGATTGCACGGGCAGGGCGGCAACGGACGCGGGAACGGTAGGGGCAGCGTGGTGCTTAAGATCTGGACGCCCGAAACGGGCACGGAAAGAATGGGCACAATGCCCAACAGCGGATCCTGTTCATTTTGAACAGGACTCGCTGTCCACGCCGCCGCGGCCTGTGTCCATTCGAGACAGCAGGCCGCCTGCCCAATAGCGGCCGCTGTTGGTTTGGGACAACATTTGTTGTTGGGCATGGTACCCATTTTTTCCGTACCCGTTTCGGGCGTCCAAATAAGAAGCGGGAAATTACGCCGCCCCCCCTCCCCTTTCGTTGCCCCATGAGATTGCGCGTACGGGCCGAAGATGGACACGGGAGCGGTAAGGATAATGCTGACTATGGAAGCAGGACGGTATGTGTTGTTGGTGTTTATTGCTTCCTTTTCCGCCATCAGGTTGCACGGACGGAGCGAACGGACACGGGAACGGTGGGGGCGATCTGGCGTTTAGAAGTAGGAAATCACGTTGTTTTGTGTTGTTCTTGTGCGGGAGACCGCTCCAGCGATTCAGTTCGCGCGTTGATCCGTCTCGTTCCGTCGCGCGTGTTCGCCGCGGGAGATTCAGGGCCAGGTTAGGGCCGATTCAGGATCTACCGCGGACCGATTCAGGATCAAACGCAGGGCCGAGTCAAGATGCAGGGGTGGACTCGATCAGGACGCGGTCTTTCCTTTGATCTCGAAGCGAGCCCATGCCCTCCATTCGGCGCTCTAGTGGGAGCTCTATTGGGCGAATGATTGGTAGCTCTATAGGGCACTCTTTGAGGAGCTTTATCGGGCACTCTATCCAGCGCTCCAGTTGGCGCGCTTAGCTGCCTCGATACGCACGTTTTGATACGCAACACGTGCCGTGCTCAAAACGTCCGCGCCAATACGTTGCATGTTGGCTCAATGTATTGACCCACGTGTTGGCGAAAGTATCGGGTCAGACCCACGTTTTCAGGGTGCGTGTTGGGCTCCGCATCAATACGCTACGTGTTGCGTGTTGCGTATCGTGGCGGTTCAGTTTATTAGGCGTTCCATTCGGCGCTCCATTCGGCGCTCTATTCTGCGCTCCATTCGGCGCCCTATTCTGCGCTCTATTCGGCGCTCTACTCGGCGCTCAATTCGGCCCTCTTTTCGGCGCTTTGTTCGGCGCTCTATTCGGCGCTCTATTCGGCGCTCTATTCGGCGCTCTATTCGGCGCTGTGTTCGGCGCTCTATTCGGCGCTCCATTCGGCGCTCTATTCGGCGTTCTTTTCGGCGCTTTGTTCGGCGCTCTATTCGGCGCTCTATTCGGCGCTCTATTCGGCGCTCTATTCGGCGCTGTGTTCGGGGCTCTGTTCGGCGCTCTATTAGGCGCTATGTTCGGCGCTTTGTCTGGCGCTCTATTCGGCGCTCTGGTCGGCATTCTATTCGGTATTATATTCGGCGCTCTATTCAGCGTCATAATAGAGCCGCCGCAGGTTTTTGAAATCCTTGGGAATCGATTCCCAGGGATTTCAAACTTGCGGCTGCTCTATTCGGCGCTCTATCAGGCGCTCTATTCGGCGCTCTGTTCGGCGCTCTATTCGGCGTTCTATTTGGCGCTCTGCATCACCCTACTTGGTAGGGCGATGCAGGTTTGAAATCCCTGCAGGTTTGAAATCCCTGGGAATCGATTCCCAGGGATTTCAAACCTGCGGCGGCTCTATTCGGCGCTCTGTTCGGTGGTCTATTCGGCGTTCTGTTCGGCGTTCTGCTCGGCGCCCTGGTAGAACCGCCGCAGGTGTGAAATCGATTCCTAGGGATTTAAAACCTGCGGCGGCTTTATCAGGAGCTCTATTAGGCGCTCTATTCGGCGCTCTGTTCGGCGTTCTATTCGGCGCTCTTTTCGGCGCCCTAATAATGCCGCCGCAAGTTTGAAGCACTTGCAATCGATCCCCATGGATTTAAAACCTGCGGCGGTTTGATTCGACGCTCTGTTCGGCCCTCTGTTCGGCGCTCTATTCGGCGCTCTATTCGGCGCTTTATTCGACGCTGCGTTCGGCGTTCCATTCGTCGTTCTATCCGGCGCTCTGCTCGGCGCTCGCTCTATTCGACGCTCTGTTCGACGCTCCTATTCGGCGCCCTACTGCACGGGCGGCATAAGTTTCGACCGCATCTTGGAAGTCGCAAAGACAAGCGCCGCGCCGGCCCCCCCTTGATGCAAAGCTGAGGAGACCGACAAGAGACGACGGGACTGGACCTAGTCGGCGACAGCAACGTGTCGCTTCGTTGCACTGCTTTGCATCATTGGGGGGAGGGTGGGCGCGGGCTGCGCGTTCGCCTTGGCGCGGCGACGGATTCGGCTACCGCCGCATGGGCGCGCCGTGGCATTTCCGCATCGATCGCCTCCCGAACTGCGCAATCTGGGGCAGCGCGGTCCGAATTTCTAGTACCTGGCAAGGGCCAAGATTACCCGCGGTGTCACCACAGCCTCGTGAGTGGGAAAAGTGCAAGGGCCAGAGATCTGGCTCGGCGGCTCAATTCTGCGCGGTCGTTCAACGCGCGCCCCCGACCCTTCGCTCGGCGCCGCGCAACTGGGCATTGCAGCCTGAACGGGAAAAGCACAACGCAAAGTGCGCGCGACGCAGCGAACTGATCTTGCAGGTTGGCTCAGCCGTTCGCCCCAAACAACACGGGAGTGCCCCCTGGCGTCGTCTTTGCGGCAGGGTCGTAGACACCGCGCAGGAACCGGTAGAAGCCGCGCTGAAACCGCGTATTTCTTCACATGGAAGCCGGTCCATCCCATCAGAAGTAAAATCATAGTTTGGATGTGGTAAGGTGTGCAGATGTTTCTATTTCTATTTCTATATATATATATATATATATACATAACGGGGGACTGGGACCGGGGGCCGGGGGCCAGAGCCCTGGCGCGCCGGCCCGCATCTGGGAGGCTTAAAATCGCCCCAGGGAACCCTCAGACAGCAATCCCGGCGGCCCCAGGCGGTTTCGAGACACCCCCAACACACCGTCCAGGGGTCTCTGGCGACGCACGATACGTTTTAAATTGCCCTGGAGGCCCCCAAGACGAGAGGCCTTTAAGATGCCGCCCGAGTGCGCCCCGAGAGGGCACGTTGATTTGCATTTGCGTTTTCCATGTTTTGTTTACATTCTCGCTGTTTCGTGTTTCCGGCGCGAAAGCACCGCCCCAAAAGGCTTCCCAAACCGCTCCAAGACGGCCCAAGAGGCCCCCAAGACGGCCCCAGAGAGCCCCGAGACGGCCCCAGAGCCGCCCAAGACGGCGCACGAGGGTCCCAAGAAGGCCCCAAGAGGGGCCCAAGAGAGGGAACGCGAACTGAAAAATCAACCTCTCCGCCCCTGGATGCCCCCAAGAGGCCCCAAGAGGCCCCCCCAAGAAGCCCCACGAGGACCCCATGAGGTCGCACGATGCGTGTTGAACTGCCCCAGGGGCCCCCAAGAGGCCCCGAGAGGCCTTTAGGATGCCGCCCAAGAGCGCCCCGAGAGGGCAAAATCGTTGATTTTCATGATGACGGCTGGTGCCGCCGACCCTGAAGAGGACGACGACGTCGGCGACGAAGTGGGCGGAGACGGGGGCCGTGGAATATGAGGAGGATGAGGAGGACGAGGCGAGGAGGAGGGGGAGGAGGAGGAGGAGGAGGAGGAGGAGGAGGAGGAGGAGGAGGAGGAGGAGGAGGAGGAGGAGGAGGACGAGGAGGAGGAGGAGGAGGAGGAGGAGGAGGAGGAGGAGGAGGAGGAGGAGGAGGAGAGGAGGAGGAGGAGGAGGAGGAGGAGGAGGAGGAAGGGAGACGAGGAGGAGGAGGGAGGAGGAGGAGGAAGAACAGGAGGAAGAAGAGGAGGAGGAGGCGGAGGAGCAGGGAGGAGGAGGGAGGAGGAGGACAATGAGGAGGAGGAGGAGGAGGAGGAGGAGGAGGAGGAGGAGGAGGAGCTCCGGCGGCGATCCTCGAGCCTGGGGATCGGAGTCCGCAGAGTGAGCAGGAGGAGGAGGAGGAGGAGGAGGAGGAGGAGGAGGAGGAGGAGGAGGAGGAGGAGGGGGGAGTTGTTCTACATGTTGAGTTTGGGAACCGGGAAGTCGCGCGGGGTTCGGGAACCGCGCGGGGACCGCGCCGGACGCGCGGGGAGTGAAAGCGCATTTGGATGGCGACTTTGAGTGGCGAACCCCCGGGACCCCCCTTTGGACCCCCCCGGACCCCCCCCCCCGCCAGGGAAGGGACAAAGGGAAAGGGCTTCCCTTTGACGTGGTTACGACATGGGTCGATTTCCTTCAGGCCCGCTAGAGCACTGCAACGATGACGACGACGACGACGACGACGACGACGACGACGACGACGACGACGAACGGCACAGCCCCTCACACACGCCGACAGGGTCGGGTTAGGATGCCACCCAAGAGCGCCCGGAAAGGGCAAAAATCGTTGATTTGCGTGTATTTGCTCAATGTTTTTTGCATTATTGTTGTTTCGTGTTTCCGGCGCTAAAGCACCGCCCAAGAGGCTCCCAAAACCGCTCCAAGATGGCGCAAGAGGCCCCCAAGAGGGCCCCAAGACGGCCCCAGAGAACCCCGAGACGGCCCCAGAGCCGCCCAAGACGGCGCAAGAGGGTTCCAAGAAGGACCCAAAAGGAGCCCAAGAGAGGGAAGGCGAAGTGAAAAATCAAGCTCTCCGCCCCAAGATGCCCCCTAAAGGCCCCCAGGAAGCGCCCAAGAGGCCCCACGAGGCCCCCAAGAGGTCGCACGATGCGTTTTGAATTGCCCCAGAGGCCCCCACGAGGCCTTTAGGATGCCACCCAAGAGCGCCCAGAGAGGGCAAAATCGTTGATTTGCGTGTATTTGTTCGATGTTTTTTGCATTCTCGCTGTTTCGTGTTTCCGGCGCTAAAGCACCGCCCCAGAGGCTCCCCAAACCCCGCCAAGACGGCGCAAGAGGCCCCCAAGAGGGCCCCAACACGGCCCTAGAGACCCCGAGACGGCCCCAGAGCCGCCCAAGACGGCGCAAGAGGGTCCCAAGAAGGACCCAAGAGTGGCCCAAGAGAGGGAAGGCGAAGTGAAAAATCAAGCTCTCCGCCCCAAGAGGCCCCCAAGAGGCCCCCAGGAAGCTCCGAAGAGGCCCCACGAGGCCCCCAAGAGGTCGCACGATGCGTTTTGAATTGCCCCAGAGGCCCCCACGAGGCCTTTAGGATGCCACCCAAGAGCGCCCGGAGAGGGCAAAATCGTTGATTTGCATGTATTTGCTCCATGTTTTTTGCATTATCGCTGTTTCGTGTTTCCGGCGCTAAAGCACCGCTCAAGAGGCTCCCCAAACCGCTCCCAGACGGCCCAAGAGGCCCCCAAGAGGGCCCCAAGACGGCCCAAGAGAGCCCCGAGACGGCCCCAGAGCCGCTCAAGACGGCGCACGAGGGTTCCAAGAAGGCTTCGAGAGGGGCCCAAGAGAGGGAACGCGAACAGAAAAACCAAGCTTGACATGTATAGAAGACGTCGCAGTAATGGAGGATTGAAGCGCTGTGGCCTCTCGTCAGGATATTCTGGGTCTGTCGTGCTGACTCCTGGGGGCCGTTGGGGCCGTCCTGAAGACGTTTTGAAGCCATCTTCGGCGTGTTGGAGCAGTCTTGGGCTCGTTCGGGAAGCGATCTGAGTTGCGCCCAGGCGGTCGAAGACTGCTGCGAGGGGCACCCGGAACTCAAAGTTCAAGTTTATGGCGATGGGAGCGTTTGGGGGAACATTTTTTTGTTGGTGGTGGGGTGCAGTGGTGGGTTGTTGGTGTGAGAATTGTTCAAGCGGAATGTGTATATAAATATGTGTATATACAATAATTATATATATACATAGATACACATACATAAACATATATGCATTTATATAAACATTTATGCATATATGCTATATACACATATAGATACAGAGAAAGAGGTGGAGATCGAGAGAGGGAGAGAACAAACAGAGAGAGAGAGAGAGAAAGAGAGAGAAAGAGAGAGAAAGAGAGAGCGAGCGAGCGAGCGAGCGAGAGAGAAGGAGAGAGAGAGAGAGAGAGTCTTACTAATGCAGGTTCGCGAGTGGGCCTCTGTGCTGCGCTTCTTGGGGCCGTTTTGAAGCGGTCGTGGGGACCTCTTGGGTCGGCTTGGGGCCCTCTGGGGCCGTCTGACCCCTCTGGGCGATCTTGGGGGGGGTCTTGGGCCGTCTGGAGCCCCTCCGGGAGCGGTTTGGAGGCCTTGTTGGGCTGTCTTGGGGCCGTCTTGGGCTGTCTGGAGCCCCTCTGGGGGCCCTCTTGGAGCGTTTTGGGGCTGTCTTGGGCCCCCCTTGGGCAATGCTGGGCTCCACTTGGGGCCGTCTTGGGCGCGCATGGGGTCATCATGGAGCTATCTGGGAGGTGTTTCGAAAGTTTCGGGCGCTCTGGAGGCCCAGAAGCTGAGCATGATAAGACGTTGCTGAAACGTACAGAAAACTTGCAATTTTTGTTTTTTGGGGGCGATGTGGGAGCTTTGTTGAGGCCTTCTTGCGCCGTCTTGGGAGGCCGTCGGGTCGTCTACTGGTCATCTTGGGCCCATCTTGGGCTATTTTAGGCCCCTCTTGGCCGTCTTGGGGCGCTCTTCGGGCCCTCGTAAGGCCTCATCGGGCTTTCCTCCTGAGCCGCTCCAAGCGCCGCAGGGGGAATTTATGTACAGGGTGGGGGTGGGCGTGGGGTACAAGACAATTCGAAGAGGCAAATGTCTTTTTTATATGTTTCCAATCCGGGGGGATGGGAAAATCGCGCCCCCCCCCGCCCCCCCCAAACCCGGGACCCGCGGATCCGTTATCCCAGTGGCACCCTGGACGCCCCTGAAAGCCCCCAGATCTTTCCGGAGCTCCTGGGAGCCCTTGGTGGGCTCGGCAACGGGCCCAAATCGGTCGCGAGAGCGTCCGAACCGCGCCGCGATGGCCCCAAGAGGCCCCCGACACCCACCAGACGCCCGAAAACGGCCCAAAGAAGACACTCAAGATGCTGTTGAAACGGAGAAGCAACATGGATTTCCCATTTTTTAACCTAGGCTCTGCCTAGAAGGGTTCTTACCTTCTTAGCTTAAAGGGGCCGGGCAGTGTTCCCCGCCCCGGGCGGTTCCCCCGGCATCCGCCCCGCGGTTCCCCCAGTTACGTCTCCTTAGTTTCGCGTTGCTTATCTCATCTTAGCTTAGCTTAGCTTACCTTAGCTTAGCTTAGCTTCATCTTAGCTTCGCGTAGCTGTAGCTTAGCTTAGCATAGCATAACATATCCCAGCATAGCATAGCACAGCGCAGCATAACATAGCATAGAATAGCATAGCATAGCGCAGCATAGCACAGCAGATCATAGCATAGCGCAGCATAGCATATCATACCATAGCCTAGCATAACATAGCGCAGCCTAGCGTAGCCTAGCGTAGCATAGCATAGCGCAGCATAGCATAGCCTAGCATAGCAAAGTGCAGCATAGCATAGCATAGTATAGCATAGCAGCAAAGAAAATGCAAAGCAACAGCAGCAACAGCAAAGCAAAGCACAAGCAACGCAAAGGAAAGGCAAAGCAACAACAATGTGCGACAGTACGATCAGAGAGCCCACCCGGTGAGCGAATGCAAAAACATGCGTGTGTGTGTGTGCGAAGGCAAAGCAAAAGCAAACCAAGCAAAAGCAAAAACAAACAAAAGCAAAGGCAACTACGACGATGAGGAGAAGGAGGAGGACGGCGTTTACCGTTACTACTAATGCTGGTTTCCTAGGGGCTCCAATTCTTAGGTAGGGTCGCACTGGGGTAATTTTGGTGTGATTTTGGGAATGCTCTGTCCAGTCTCGCGGGCGTCCGAGACCCGTCAGGAGGCCCGAACATTGCTCCAAAATGACCCGAAAGGGCTTCCAGGCAGTCCAAGAGAGCCCCAAGACGCCCCAACAGGGTCCCAAGATGGCCCGAAGAGAGCCCTATGACGGCCCAACATGGCTTCAATTTGCCCCTCGAAGCATATCAAATCGTGATTCGGTCGTTCAGGGAGACCGCGGTTGGAAGCAGGATGGCCCGATGAAGTCCCCAGAGGCCCCCAGAAGGCACCCAAGAGACCTCCAGGAGGCCCCAAGAAGCCCTTGCAAACTTTCGTGAGGCCTCCAAGAGGCTCTCCAAGGAGGAGCCTCCGCCAAAAAAGCTGAGGAGGATGGAACATAATTCGCAGGGTATGGCTAACATGAGGAAGAGTAAGGGGGAACAGGAGATAATGATCATGAGTCAGTCTCATATCGACGATGTCGGAAAAGGCGACAAGGAGCGATGGTTAAACCTAGAGTTTGCCGCCCTGCCCTTCCGCCTGCATGCCAAACTTCAAGGACCAGGGTGCATGGCGCGAGGCGCCAATGCAGTCTTGTAACGCACACTTATATGCACACGCATCCCTGGCTACGGTGCCTTGGGCCCCGGCCCAGGCACCTCGACGGCGCATGGCCGCCCCGGGGCCCCCTCAGCCTCCCAAGACCGCCCCAGGACAGCTCCAAAACGCGACACGGGTCCCAAGAGGCTCAACACGGTCCAAAAGAGCTGTCCGCAACCGTTTTGAAGCCGTTCTGTCTCAAGCAATTCGGCCGGAGGTGTCAGTTCATCGCGCGTCCCGAATACGAATCGCATTGGTCCAGCATGGTGATAACATTAGCTGCGGTCCAAAGCGTCGTGGAGGCATATGTCTCCATCGTCGCACCAAGCATGCCGGCCCTTGGCTTCTTGAGCTTGGTGCCGTGGAGCTCGCAGGAAAGGCCAGCCAACGTGCTGGCAATTGGGGAAGTTTCTGGAGAGGTTTGTTCGGAAAGCGTCACTCGGATAGTGGAGCACCACGAGGTCGTGTTCATAGTATCCGTCTACAGGACGACGAGGGAGAAAAGGGGCGCATTACATCTCTTGGACTATATGGGGACGGCGCACCCCGACGCGCTCGTCTTCTTGCTACAGCTTCCAGACAGGTTGGATCCCGAGCTGACCAAGGACTACATCAGTACACTGATGGCGCGACATGACGAGATCTACAGCTTTGGGGCGAAGGGCGTGCTGATGGAGCTGGAGATTGACCTGGAGGGGCTGCAACATAAGTTAAGTTTGGAGCTCATGGAGAACGACGCCATCGAGCAGCGCATGCGGGCGTATGATAACGATTTGAACCATGGGGATTTCCTGACAACAGGCCAGTGCCAGTTCATCGAGGATGAGTTCCGCAGCCTCCTTTGGAAGAGCATCCCGAATCTGCTGATGCCCCGTTTCCCGTCTCTGAGGAAGCGTTTGCTGGAGTCTGGGAATCGGGTCGGGGATTTCCGGTTCGTGCGCCCGTATTTGAATCGCCAGCACGTGTTGTTGGCGATGAACGGGAAGCATGAAAAGGTAGTGATCAAGGTGCACGACAAGCGCAGCGTCACCGATGCCAACGAGGTGGAGAACATATACAAAGAGGTTTGTTTCTTGACTCACACCCTTGACCACCCACACATCATCCGTTGCGTAAGCATGTTGCACGGCAAGTGTAATGTATATGTGGTTCTCCAGTATGGTGGCGACATTTGCATGGAGCAAGTTTTGTTCACTCAGCCAGACCACCGCTTGTCCAGGGACGACGCCTTGAACTGCAGTGCCCAGGTCGCGAGTGCTCTTTCCTACTGCCACGCCCAGGATGTCGTCCATGGGCAATTGTCTTTGAGGCACGTGGCAGTAGAGATAGCATTGAATCTGCACATTTGCCGCCTTGTGGACTTCAGCATGGCAGCCCACGTTCCAAATTCCAGCACAAGGGAGACCATGTGCGGATCTCTGCCGTGCGTCGCTCCAGAGACGGCGCTGGAGGAGCCGTATTTGCCCAAGCCGGCAGATTGTTGGAGTCTAGGGGTGCTGTTCCTGGAGACCGCTTGCGGACATGGTTCGCTCGAGTTGTCCGTCCGGTGGCGCCGTGGAGAGACCATCGCATATGCCGCACGGCGGATACTCGAGTTCTTCTCCCAGCATGGTTGCCACCAGGAAGCGATGACGATTATGGGTAACGTGCACGACGACATAATATTGGCATGCTTGGAGTCGGTGTTGAAGCCCGAGCCAGTTCGCAGAGCGAAGGCGTCCCACATGGTAGGAATGGTATCTGCCAGAAACAGAAGGTGAAATCGCACAGTGGAGGCCAAGTTTGATGTGATTCGAAGGTATTTCTTTTGCACTTTGGGCGCGCGTGCAGGATTGCATGCAGCTCACAGCTTCACACCTGCTGCTGGAAGCGTCAGGTTTTCTGCGCGACGCCGATCCGCGAATTACTCATTTCTCGTGCGCTGAGTGTCCACGAGGCCAGGCAACCAGAGTCTGAATATGGTGATGGGGGACCTCCGCCACACCAGCAGCCCAGTGCTCATAAGCGGCTGCCGGCGTCCCTTCCCTCTCCTTCCCCTCCTCCGCCTCCTCCTCCCCCTCCTCCTTTGGCGTCTGAGAGCGGGTGTCGAACACTCACAAGTCATTCATGGCGATTTGTTTGTTTTTCGGGCCTCGCGATGGCTGAGAGCAGACGCTCGAACTCCACGAGCCCGATCCCGAGCTCATCCCTCCTTTGGCGCTGGTCAGCCCCTGCTTGCGCCCCGCGGAGAGTCCGCGACGGGACGACTGCAGGTCTCGGCCTGGCGGAGCCCAGCTGAGGCGGAGTGGAAGATTTCACCCGATTTAACACGGGCTGATGCCCGCGTTGAAAATTTTTATTTGCCGGCTTTCCGACCGAAGTGCTCACGCATTACATCTATTGCGGAGGAGTGCCGCGCAGCAGTGCCCAGGGCCATCTTCGAAAGGAAGCTCGGGGCAAAACAACGGCGTGCGCCCCCATTACCCCGCGCGCACTTCCTCACAGGCGTAGGCAGTTGAGGAGTGGTGCCTCGTCCGTGCGGCTGGTGGAGTGCTAGTATACTTTATGCTATTCGGCGGGGCAGTTCGAGCGAGGAGCAGACGGGAGAGAGGGGGAGGGGCGCAGGTTGGAGGGGAGTCCACGACGGGGCGACTGCAGGTCTCGGCCTGGCGGAGCTCATCTGAGGCGGAGTGGACGGCGGTCCGTCTGCAGGCCTTTTCAGCCACGCGCAGAGGGGGGTGGGGGGAGGGGGGAGGGCTTCTTAGAAGCACCCCTGCTTCTCAGAAGGCGCGGGCCTTATCAATAGATGTAAGGCCGGCGCCTTCTAAGAAGCAGCCTCCTTCTGAGAAGCCTTCCCCCCTCCCTCCACCCCCTTTTGCGCACCGCCAATACTTGTTGCGCGGAGGAGCGACGTTGACAAAAGCAGCTCGTGCGGACCAGGTGATTGTGGCAGGCGCCTGCGCCGCTGCAGCTGACTTTACAGGGTCTGGGCGACCCATCTCCCCCGCGATGCAACACACGGGCTGATGCCCGCGTTGAGAGCTTTTAATCGAGTCCACGACGGGACGACTGCAAGTCTCTGACTGGCGGAGCCCATCTCAGGCGGAGTGGACGGAGGTCCTTCTTCATTCGGCGGCGAGCGAGGGGGGAATGAGAAGGATAATGCCTTCTCTGAAGGCGGCGGCACTTCTCAGATGCCCTCGCGCCTTCCGAAACATTTTCTTCTGTCTTCGGGGAAGGCTCAGAAAACTTCTCAGAAGGCCGGGGGACTTCCGAGCCTTCTGAGAAGGCCTTCTCCTTCTCGCTTCCCCCCCTTCGCTCGGCGCCGATCCATCTCGTCCCCCCGTCCCCGGCACCTCCCTCGCCGTCCTCCTTCTCCCTTCCGCGCGGGTTGGCGCTCGGCGTATTCTCGCCCCTCTCGCTTCGGCGTCGTCGTGCCGGTGTGGGAGTTTTTGCGTTCGGTGGAGGCTTCGGCTCCTCGCCCCGCCAGAGGCGGGCCGCTGTGGGGTTGGTCGCCCCGGACGTCTTTGCTCTGCCACCTGCCCCTTTGGCGAGGGGCAGGCGGGCCGCCAGCAAGGCCGGTCTCTCTCTCTCTCTCTCCCTTTCTCTTTCTCCCTCTCTCTCTCTCTCTTTTTATTTCTCTCTCTCTCTCTCTCTCTCCTTCGCTCTGACGCATTTAGGTACACCCTGAAATTGAGGGTAGCGCTGTTGCCAGGCGCTCGATATTTGCTGATTGCCATCCATCATGTTTTCAACCTCGTACGCCTGTCATGTGCAGCCAGCGAGTTCAAGGTCGCGCGACATGCCAGGACGATCGTGGTGCGAAACAACATGGTCCGAGAGAGACGATGGTCGCCAACATATCGTTCCGAGAAGCCCAAGATGGCCTCCAGATGGCTCAAATGCTTCCAGCACGGCCCAAAAAACTTCCGCGAGCGCTCCCCAAAGGGCCCCAAGAGGCAAAACTCATCGATTTTCCTCCGGTTCTACATGGATTTTGTTGTGTGTCTCTGTACTTTGGCAGGCTGCTTCGCGTAACTTTTTTATTGCACGCGTTTGGCGTGTCGCTCTGCCTGTCCTTGCCCACGCGCTTTTGGCGTATGGCTGCTTCGTTCGTTCGTTCTACATGGATTTTGGCGTTCCTGCCTTTTCGGTTCCGCTTCTCCACGCTCCAAGACGGTTCCAGAGGCCCCCAATATCGCCCCAACACGGGGCCCCAAAGAGGGCGCCGAGACGGCCCAAGAGACCCTCCAGACGGCCCAAGAGGCCTCCAAGGCAGTCCAAGAGGGCCCCAAGATCAAGAGAGACCCCAGAGGGGGAACACGAACCGACATTTCGAGCCCTTGAGGCCCCTAAGAGGCCCTAAGAGGCCCCAATCGGCTCCCAAGGGGCCCCCAAGAGGCCCCAAGAAGTTCCCAAGAGGCCCTCAAGAGCTCCTCCCCAGACGCCCTAAGGCACTCCTGACGACCCTCGACGCCACTTGCATCCCATGTCCTACCCGCCCGCCCGACTCTGCGTTTTTTCGGCGTCGTCGTCGCCAGTGGTGAATATTCTAGACTCCTCGCGCAATCTTACCAGCCCATCCAGAAACGAGGTCCAGACGAATTGCCCTAATCAGGAATGTGGAGGATAATGTTGTGGAAGAAGGGGGCTAGACAAGATGACCATACTTATGATGATGATTATGATGCTGATGTTGCTGCTGATTAGGATGCTGCTGATTATGATGCTGCTGATGATGACGATGATGCAGATGATGCTGATTATGATGATGATGATGATGATGATGATGATGATGATGATGACGATGATGACGATGATGACGATGATGATGATGATTATGATGATGATGATGATGGTGATGATGTTGATGATGATGATGATGAGGAGGAGGAGGAGGATGATGCTGCTGCTGATGATGCTGATGCTGATGCTGATGATGCTGCTGATGATGGTGATGATGAGGATGCGGATGATGATGAGGATGAGAGGATGATGATGATGATGATGATGATGATGATGATGATGATGATGAGGATGAGGATGAGGATGAGGATGAGGATGAGGATGAGGATGAGGATGAGGATGAGGATGAGGATGAGGATGAGGATGAGGATGAGGATGATGAGGTGTGGGCGAGGAATCCTGCCGCGATACCAGCGGGCCTACCCGTGCCGCGAGTAGAGCAGCCCACGATCTTACGACAACACGCCGACGACTATTGCGGCCTGGCACCGACGCCGGTAACCGCCGACCAGCACGCCGAGGAGGGCAGCCTGCACTCGCCCGCCTCGCCGCGACTACAACGCCAACGAACCAGGAGGACGACTGCCATGGCCAGATTCATGGACCTTCACAAAGCCGGCCTAGACGTTCAGACGTCTTTGGTACTACTACGAACCCTCACTGCAGGAGACATGACGTGGCACATGCGCACCACCGGGGTTCCCGCCCAAACGGCGACACAGCTCGACGCCGACCTACTCAGCACACTGGAGGAGCTAGTACAAACGCACGACCTCACAGCGGAGCAGAAAGAGAAATACTGGCACCCTGTCGCTTTGGGCGGCTTGGGATTCCAGAGCGTGAGCACAGCGCGCCTGGATGCCCAGGCGGCTTCGTGGGCACTCTGCGAGAAGCCAGTGCTCCAGCGACTGGGCCTCCGCGACAGAGATGACCTTCTCCACTACTGCCCGGGCTTGAGACCGGCGCTCCACCGCCTCCAGAGCACTGTCAACGCGCTGACACAGGAAGAGGCAGCACAGCAGGCGCCCGACACGGAGCCACCCGACACCACCCAGCGGCGCTTTACCAGGCACAGGCGGCACGCAGAGTGGACGCAGTGGCTGCGACGCACCCAGACGGAACCGCATCAACGGGCCTGGGCTCTTAGCACGACAGGCAAGGGGGCAGGCGCGTGGCTCGGGCCGCCCACGCGGCCCGACCACCACCTCGCTGACGCCCACTTCAGGATGGCTGTGAGACACAGACTCGGAGGTCTCGTACGCGCAGCTGACGGCCCTTGTCCCTTCAGAAAGGAGGACGGAACCCTCTGCGCCGGCACCGTCGACACTAACGGACGCCACGCGCTTTGCTGCTCCTATGGCGGCTTCATGGGTAAGAGGCACAACAACCTGCGCGACACCATCGCGCGAGCCCTACGTGAAGCCGGCGACATCGCAGTCGAGCCATGGATTCGCCCGCCCACCGGGCCGGGCAATCCGGGTCTCCGCGCGGACTTCAGGTGCACCGACAGTGACGGCCAGTGGGCTTATCTTGACTTAACGATCGTGCATCCCGCCTCGCAGCAGAGCCTGCAGGCCGGAGGGGCCCACACCCAAGGCACCGCTGCGAGACTGGCCGAACAGGCCAAGCGCCGCAAATACAGCGGAGTCGCTGGTTTTCAGCCCCTCGGCTTCGAAGTGTCGGGAGCCATGGGCGAGTCCACCCGGAAATGGCTCGCGCAGCAAGTGCCTGAGGGCCCTGGGCGGCTGGAGAGTCTCAGCATTCTCCACCGGTCCATCGCCACCTGCGTGGTCCGGGAGGTGGGTCCGGGAGGTGGCGCGCACGCCCATCAGCGCTGCCTGAGATGGTCGTCGGGCCAGCCAGCGCGCCTAACGCAGGGGTCTGGTGGCTCACGCCCCTGGGCCTGGAACCGGCGGCCTAGCACGACGACGGCGCCAGCGCGAGGACAGCGCTGATGCACGAGGACAGCACTAGGACAGCACGAGGACAGCACAGGCACGAGGACAGCACGAGGACAGCACCAGCACGAGGACAGCACTTGCGCGAGGACAGCACTGGCACGAGGACAACACTAGCACGAGGAGGGGAAGGGGCGCCGAGGAGGCGCGCAGAGGAGGAGAGGCGAGGCACAGGAGGAGGAACGCCGAGGAGGAGCGCCGAGGAGGAGCGGCGGAAGCGGGTGGCGGAGGCGGCGGCCTAGAGCGACGGCGGGGTGGCGCCGGCGGCGGCGGCGGCGGCGGACTGAGGGCCCGACGCGCGGCGGCAGGCGCGGCGCGCTCGCTCCGGGGCCCTCCTCGGACCCGAGGGCCCCGGGGCACGAAGAGGGGGGGGAGGAGGAGGGGGAGGAGGAGGAGGAGGAGGAGGATGATGATGGTGATGGTGATAATGATGGTGAGGATGATGACGAGGGTCCCCGTGTTGTGGATCCCCGAGGACAAGAACGCGCAAACCCGCCTCCGCTCTTCCATCCTGCGGCGCGTGGTTGATCAGCCTCGCCCCGTCACAGTGATCATGATATCCACGATCCCGCTGGCGACGGGCCTCAACAACATCACCAACATCACCGACATTTGCTCATTCCCATTGCTGTCCGAACGGTGGGTTCCCCTCGTCAGGGACGTAGCCTTCATCTCCTTCCCCTTTGAGGTGATCATGCCCACGATGTCGGGGGCCCCTGGGGTGCAGCACCGCGGACTGAGTATGTTCCCCCTGCGGCTGAACGGCGGCAGGTGCCTCCCCCGCATGGTCAACATGACCCCGCTCTTCCAGACCGACGCGGCCCGCGCTGTGACCTTCGACATGCTGGTCGACGACCTCCAGGGGCTCATTGCGCTCCTCTCGCACCCGATGGTCGGCGCCGCGCCCCGGGCACATCGCAAGAGCCACCTCAGCATCCAGGGGGTGCCGCGCTTAGCCTTGGACATTATCTTCCCCGGCCATCTCACTCACTTCGACCTCCTCACCACCCTGCGCGAGCTCCGCCGCTCCCATCTTCCATCTACGACGTTCTTTGGCCTCAAGGATTTGGCAGCGGACGCGAACACCTTCATCCTGGAGTGCAATGGGCCAGAGGTTTTCCACCATGTCTGGGCGCTGTGTTCCCAGATGTCCGCGCTCAGCGCGACGAGGTTCTTGGTGGTGGTTTCGGACGCTTCCCCGGATACATGGGCCTCGGTCTTAAACGCGATCTACGAGAGCGATCCGGGCAACGCTGCGACCCGCCTCAAACATCGCCCCTCCAGATTCGGGGGACGGGATATCGCCACCGCCGCCGCGACGGCCCCGCGCTCCGCCGCCGCCAAGCGGAGGGCTGGCAAACCCAACTCCATCTCCGACTTCATCGCGGAGGTGCGGGTTCAGGGCGAGCTGGGGTTGCAGGACCAGGAGGTGATGGCGCGGCTGATGCGCCACGCCGTCGAGGCCTGGCATCGCCCTCACCCGGGCGACGAACTCCGACCATCCCAAACCAGGGGAGTTCTACCACGTGCCCCGCAACGCGCTGCCCATCCCAGGGGGCGCCATCAAGGTGCTGGCCAAGAAAAAATCCGACATCGCCGCGCTGTGCACGACGCTCCACGGGCAGGCGATCCAGATTGGACAGGATATGGTCCGCGTGCACGTGGTGAATGACTTGATGGGCCTCGCGGCGGAGGCGGGAAACGACCCGCGGGCCCGGGGCTAGGCGCCCCCGGTGCCTGCGATGCTGGACGCCTCTGGGGATTGAGGTCGACCGCTGACCTCGGAATTCGATGCATTGACTGGGAGGGCCTCGAGGGCTTTGCCGTGCTGGTCGTCTTCCGCGCCCACGGGGATTGCATTTCGCCTTCCTCGCCGTCGCGACCTGACCGCCAGCCGCCGCTGCCTGGCGGCCCTGTTTCAAGTGCCGAGCCGTTCTTTCATTCCGCCTCTCTGTCCTCTGCTCCCTCTGCCTCCTCCCGCTCCTCTGCTGATTTGATCCCGCGTGCTTCGCCTTGCGCGCAAAGCTGCGGGCGCCGCTCGGGCACACGCCGGCGCCTCGTCCTGCCCTTCCCTCTCTTTCTCTCTGCCGGCGAGCTGGCCCCCGACGCCGCCGACGCCGCCCACGACGTTCCGATCCAGATCTATCGACGGCTGCGCGTTCTTCGCGCGCTCGGCGCTGTTCCTGCTGATCACATCCTGCCACCGCCGCTGCCTCGCCCACCTGCCTTACCGGCTGGTCCTGCTCGACGGCGCGGCCAGCATGGGGGATTTCTCTGTCACGACGTGGAATGCCCAGGCTTTGTTCGCGACGGACATCTACCGGTACACGGCCAAGAGCTCTTACGTCGCGAAGCTGATGACGAAATCCGACGTCTGCTTGATCACCGAGGCCCACGGCACGGAGGCCAGCAATTCCGCTTGGAAGGCTCCACCGGGCACCACGGCTTGGTGGTCCTAAGGGGGTTCCCCGGGTCAAGCCGGGGCGGGGCTGGTCGTCAGGAACACATTCCTCAGCTTATTCTCGGAACCCCCTCGATGGATCCACATATGGCGGGGCCGAGCTGCCAAATTATGCTTGCGAGGCCCCCTCGGCGCCCTGGATTTGGCGGTGGTCTACGCCCACGCCGGCAACCACCGAGTCCCGCAGACAGAGGATCTGGATGGGGTTCCCGCTTCGAGGTTTCGCCGCATCCACTCTTACTTCGACCTGCGCTCCTGGCTGCGGTGCAATGTGTGCGATGCCCTGGCTTCTCCCGAGGACTGCCTCGCAGTGCTGGGTGGCGACTTCAACTACGTGACTACAAACGAAGATAGAGTTGCGCTGGGATCGATGACGTGCACGGGGCGCCGGGACACCCGCGACGAGCAGCACTTCAAGACGACCATCGGCGACGAGTTCGACCTATCGGAGATGTTCCAAGACGCGCCCACCCACGCTGCAGCCTCCGCGCGGTCCCGCCTCGACCGCATCCACGCTAATTTCCCCTTGGCTGGCCAGCTCGACAGGCACTTCCGCTGCTCCGCCCCAGAGTGGCGCCACGACCATCATCGAGCTGTTTTTTTCGCGCGTCGCACCCCTCAGCAGGGCGATGATACTTCGCGCCCTCTCTCGAGGACGGCTTTGGCGGATCCTGCCTTCCCCCAGAGGGTGGCGCTGGAATTCCAGGCAGCTCGGCGAGACTTTCCTGATGCTTCCGCGCTGGAGCGCCTCCGCCTTTTCAAACAGGCGATGCGTCGAGTCGCCGCCCGCATCGAGGCGGAGCGACTGCCCCCGCCAACCGCCGCCGCGGCTGAGGACAGGCTGGGTTGCACTATGAAGTTCGTCCGGGCGGTCGAGGCCGGTCGTCTCCGCGAGATTTCGGCTTGCTTGCTACGCTATCTGGCCTTGCGGGACCACGTCGACAACCCGTGCATCATCGAGGGGGACATGTCTAGGCACCTCAGGGGGGCCCGACTCCACGCGGTCCAGTTGGCACGAGAGCACGCCATCGACGAGTTGGGGAAGTCGCGCGCCGACCTGACAAGCCAGGACGAGTTCCGAGCAACGCGAGCCAGGCAGAAGAACGCGCGCCTCATTTACCGTCTTGCTCCTGGGCGTGCTGGCGGGGCCTCGGCCGTGGAGCGGCCCGACGGCGAGGTGGTGGCGCATCCCGACGCGAAGGCCAGCGTCCTCCGTTCCCACTGGGGCAAGGTCTTCAAAGCCAAAGGGATCGATTCGGCCCTCCTGTGCTCTTGGACTGACGAAGATGAGAACACCCGCCCGTCGAGGGACGCGCTGCCGTTCGACGCCCCCCGGCTCCGCCTGTCGCGTCGCCACGTTCGCCAAGCAATCCAAGGCCTGGCCCGGATGGCATTCCATTTCAGGTTTGGACGTGCAACATGCGGCTCTCGGTGGAGGTATAGCATGGCGCTTTTGCGGCGCTGTGCGGCGACGACGCCATGGAGCTCATGGAACAGCACGCCGAGGACTCCAATGCAAGTTGATTGCACTTCCTTCCTGAAAAACTGTCGGGGACGGGGCCGACAGGGGAGGGCTATTACGAGCCGGCCAACGTTCGCCCACTGAGCGTGACGAACACGGACAATCGCTTGTTGGCCAACGTGGTGCGCTTGTTGATCGAGCCTCAAGTTGGTCCGCAAGTCTTGGGAAGTCAGCGTGGGTTCATGCCGGGCAGGTCCATGTTGTCCAACCTCGTTGACATCGAGGAGGCCGCGGTGCGCACGGCGTGCTCTTCCGACGGCGGGGGCGCAATATTTTTCGACTTCGCCGCCGCCTTCCTGTCGATCGAGCACTCGTTCTTGCGGGCCGTCTTCGAGCCCCTCAATTAGCCGCGTTGGCTGCGGGCGTTCATCGACGTCCTGCACGCCGGCAGTTTCTGCGACATCGTGATGGACGGCGCGCGCTACGACGGCTTTCAGATCCACCGCGGGATCAGGCAAGGCTGCCCCCTCCCCCCACTCCTCTTCGCCGTAGCCGCGGATCTGTTGCTGCGACGGCTTTCCCGCGACTTCCCGGCCGCGACCCTCAGGGCGCACGCGGACGACGCCGAGCTGGTGACCCGCAGCTCATGGACCACCTCGGCCAGCTCGAACGCACTTTCGGGGAGTATGCCCGCATTTCGGGCCTGGACCTGAACGATGGCAAGACGGTGTTGGTCCCCGTCGGGCAGCTTACCCATGAGCAGGTTCGAGAACGTCTTCAACAGGGGTCACCGCTATGGGGTGCGATGTCTATCGCTGACTCGGCAAAGTACTTGGGTTTTGTGGTCGGCCCTGGTCGCGGGGATAAGTCGCGGGGCGCTCCCATTCGCAAGCTCCTGGATCGCGCGGCCGTCTGGGGCAAGATTGGCGCGGGCATGCTGCGCGCGATAGAGGCGTGCAAGGTGTTTGCCGCCTCGGTGGCCGCGTTCATCCTGCAGCTGGGCCCCCTCCCAGTCGAGTTCCACAAGACGGAGAGCCGCGCCCTGCGGAAGCTATTTCCCGGGCCGTTCGATTGGATCACGGGCGACGTTCTGAATCGACTACACGTAAGAGTGACCCTTCGCCGGAGTGACCTTTGGTGCGCGCTCATTGGGGTCCCCCGATCGCCGCGCTCGTTGCGATAGTAGCGTCTTGTGTGCTTGTGTTTGGCCTCCACGCGCCCCCCAAAAAACCGCGCACCAAAGGTCACTCTTGCCCAGGGTCACTCTTACGTGCAGCCGACTGAAGCACCTTGCTTCCTTCGGCTTCCCCCGGGACCTCGCCGACCTGCATGAGCTCGATCGCAAAAGTTGCCAAGGTGCGGGTAGCGTTGCACGAGGCCCAGGGGAGCTGGGGCCTTAGGGTGCAAGACCGCGCTGCTTCGTTGAGATCCTTACTCGGTGACTTTGAGAGCGTGCGCCGATTGGGCTCCCGGGCACAGGTGGCGACGAGCACCTTCCTCTTCTCGCTGGACTCCGCGTTGACGGCATTCGCTGGCCAGGTGGGCCGCACTTCGGCGCTCCTGGATGCAGCCTCCGATGAGGGGAAACGCGAGGGTTGGCAAGCCCGTGCCTTGAGGGCCACGCTCCCAGCCCATTCAAGCCCCGCCGAGCGCCTGCTTCGACACCGTCTCGGGCTCTGGCCGGCCACGGTGCTCTCTGGACACCGCTGCGCAGCTTTCCGGCGCCAGCTGCAGGATATCCAGCTTCATATGCCTCCTCGGGTCCTGGCGGCGGTGTTGCGGGTCGGCCTCAACGGGTGGATGACAGCTCGCCGTTTCCAGAGATGTGGGACGTGCGTGATGGGTTGCGAGCGGGGCGACGACTCGATCCAGCATTACGCCCGGTGCCCTATAATTACCATGAGCTATGCTGGCGGCGCTTCCGATTGGACCAGCCGCCGCACGACCTCGCGCTGGACGCGTTCCTCTTTCTCCGCCCGTTGGCGAGGCGACTTCCGATCGATGCGCCTCCTGAGGGCGGTGCCCGGACCTCCTCACTCCGCGCTTTGAGTGTCTATGCGCTTTACCGCACGCACAACTCACGGAGATTCGCTCCCGCAACGGGCCCCGCCGCTGAGTTGTTTCGCGGTTTTCTGCGAGAAGGGGCACGGGGCCACACTCCAGCTATGGCTCTGCTGAGCTCGGTGCACAAGCGCCGCCGCCCAGAGTAGCCCGAAGTTTTTTCTTTTCTGGTTTAATTGTCGAGGTGTGGTGGCGTTGACCCAGCCGGCGACAGCACCTCCATTTGGGTCAGCTTTCTTCTTTCTTCTTCCTCTTCCTCCCCCCTCTCCTCCCCTCCTCCTTCCCCCTCCGTGGGGGTCTTTTTTGGGATCGCCCAGGGTGGCACATTTTGTGCTTGCTCTGTCCGTCGCTGTGGCGGTTCTCGGGATCATCGTTGGCTGTTTCGCGCTCCTTTTTTTTCTTTGGCTCGGCACTTCTCTGTCCATCGTGTGTTGCAGGGCACCTGGTGCTGCTTCCCGCCCGTTTTCTAGTCTGGGCGAGGCTGTCTTCTACACGCTGCCACGGGGGAGCCGTGGCCGCCTTTGTGCAGAGGCATCGCAATAGATGTCCTGCGCGCCTCCGTCCTCAGCAGGGGGCTGGACTTGTCCTCCCCAGCTGGCTCCTGCAGCAGGCAGTGTGACATTCTGGTTGTGCCGGCCTATCCTCGATTTGGGGCCTGGCTTTGTTCCTTCCTCCCCTGTCGCCTCCCTCCGGCTCCTCTCCCCCTCTTCCCCACCCCGTCTCATCGATACGATTTGGGGGAATTTCGTATCGCTCCGCGCTTGCACGATTTTGCTTGATGACCGTTCTGCTGAGCAGTGGCGGGAATTCGCTCGCGATGTTCCCTCTGGTCATCCTCCTCCTCCTTCCTACTTTCTGCACGGAAATTGCCCGTGCAACAATTGTCACGGGTGGCTCGGCCCGGCGTTGATTTCTACGTCCGGCTGCTGCGGGGCGGAATCTCAGGCAGTTATTCTTGATCAACAGGTGTTTAAAACGTCAGGCCTACCAGTTCTCACTGTCCTGCTTGAGTTTTGCACGACATCACATTCCTTGTTGAGTCATCGTGTGCGCTCCCATCTTCTCCCTCCAAAAAAAGAAGGAATGTGGAGGATAATGCTGTGGAAGAAAGGGGCTAGGTAAGACATCGTACCCTAAGAGGGGGAGGATGGAGGAGGATATCCCTCGCGCAATCCCGCCAGCCCACCCAGAGACAAGGCCCAGACGAGTTGCCCTGAGCAGCGATGCGGAGGATACTGCTTTGGAGCAGTTTTCCGGCGATTCGGGGCCTTCTTTGACAATTTTGAAGATTTGTGTCGGTCCCTTGTGGCTCGTTTTGAAGTCCCCGATTTCTCCCTGGCAGGATTTCTCAAGCAACGTACCCGTCCGGCTGGCCCTGGCCGGCGCCGGCCGGCTCGGGGAGACCCCGCCCTCTCCACATCGACCGGACGAGGCTCACGGGGGCGGGGTTTGTGGAGGGGGGCGCATCCCCAGACATCGGGCGCCTCGAAAAAATCGAGGCGGAGGTTTTTCACAATTTTCGGCCTCTCGGGGCCCTCGCCGGGCCTCGGGACCGTCAAAAAACGACTCGGGATGAAAAACCGGTCCCAGGGAAGTGGTCGGGAGGTCGGGGGCCCGTGTCTCGAAAAAATCGAGACGTCGGATGTCTGGGGAGGGGGACGCATCTCAGGCGCCGATGAACTCCAAGGGGTCGGCAGATTGCCGCACCATCCACCAGTTCCTGTGGGGGGGGGTCCCGCAGTCAATCCCTCCGCCTTTCTGGCCATCAAGCTTCCCTCCTTGGTGCTGGGTCACGCTTTCGCCGGTCTCGCGTCGCTTCCTGATGCCTCCTGTGACGGGCTGCTTTAGCAGCAGGCCACTGTGTAAGACAGGAGGAGGAGGAGGAGGAGGAGGAGGAGGAGGAGGAGGAGCATCGAGGATCGAGCCCCCCAGACATCCAATGTTCTCATTTTTTCAACGCGCGGCCCCGGGAAGTTCCGACAATCTCCCCAAGACCGGCTTTTCGCTCTGAGCCGTTTCCTGAAGGCCCAGGGCTCATTGGAGAGCCCCTGGAGGCCGAAACACAAATTTTGCTTTCCAGGAAACGTCTTGACTTCTCCAAGACGCAGGAAGTCCGGGCTCTCGAGCGCCCTCTGGCCCACGTGGACGCCGTCGGCGGCCTCCGCGGGTCTCCGCGGGGGCCTCCGGGCCCCGACCTCCGACGTCGTGAAGAGAGAGAGGCGACGGAGGTTTTTGTTCGGTAGCGTCGGCCTCCGGGGGCCCTCCACGGGCCCTGGGAGCGTCAGAAGGCGACTCGGAAGGAAAGGCGGGCCCCCCACGGGCCCTCCACGGGCCCTCCACGGGGGCCCTCCACGGGCCCTCCACGGGCCCTCCACGGAAGGCGACTCGGGGGCCCTCCACGGGCCCTCCACGGGCCCTGGGGAGAGGGTCGGGCGTGCCGGGGGCCGCGCATGGAAAGAGTTGCCACGTCGGATGTCCTATGGGGGGCCCGCTGGAGTTTTCCGCGGGAGGCATCCTGGAAGCTCTTGGCCTCCCGGCGGCGCGGCCGCGGGGGGCGGCCGGGCACGGGGCGGGCGGGGTCGGGTGGCTGGCACCCAGAGCTCTCACGCCTTGGAAAAGTGAAGGCGTTTTTTGTTCCCGCAGTTTTCGGCCTCCCGGGGCCCCGAACGGGCCCCGTGGCTGTATGTATGTATGTATGTATGTATGTATGCATGCATGCATGCATGCATGCATGCATGCATGCATGCATGCATGCATGCATACATGAATGAATGAATGAATGTATGTATGTATGTATGTATGTATGTATGTATGTATGTATGTATGTGTGTGTATGTATGTATGTATGTATGTATGTATGTATGTATGTATGTATGTATGTATGTATGTATGTATGTATGTATGTATGTATGCAGTTATGTACGTATGCATGTATGTATGTATGCATGCATGCATGCATGCATGCATGCATGCATGAATGTATGTATGTATGTATGTATGTATGTATGTATGTATGTATGTATGTATGTATGTATGTATGTGTGTATGTATGTATGGATGTATGTATGTATGTAGTTATGTATATATGCAGTTATGTACGTATGCCTGTATGCATTTATGTATGTATGTATGTATGTATGTATGTGTGTTTGTGTGTATGTATGTATGTATGTATGTATGTATGTATGTACGTACGTACGTACGTACGTACGTACGTACGTATGCATGCATGCATGCATCCATGCATGCATGTATGTATGTATGTATGTATGTATGTATGTGTGCATGCATACATACATGCATGCATGCATGTATGTCGGAGGTTGGGGGGTGAGTCAGACGTGAAACGGAGACCCCCCTACCGGGAAATCGATTTCGGTTTCGGGTTTGTGTCGTGCGTGCCGTGCGTGCGCGCGTGCGGGCGAGGCGAAGCTGCGTGGGCGGGCGAGAGGAAATCCTCCTGTGGCTGGGCCGCGGCCGGACCAAATGATTCCCCCCCGGCGGCCGGTGGCCCGCGGTGTCCTGCCGGTGTCCCGCTGGTGTCCCGAAATCCTCCTGTGGTTGGGCCGCGGCCGGACCAAATGATTCTCCTCCGGCGGCCAGTGGCCCGCGGTGTCCCGCCAGTGTCCCGTAGTGCCCCGTGGTGTCCCGTTGAGTGAGATCGATAGTGAGATCGGTATGGTGCCCCGAGGTGCCCCGTGGTGTCCTATGGTGTCCCGTTGAGTGAGATCGATAGTGAGATCGATACTGAGATTGACAGGTGTCCCGTGGTGTCCCGTGGTGTCCCGTTGAGTGAGATCGATTGTGAGATCGATACTGAGATCGATGTGGTGCCCCGAGGTGTCCCGTGGTGTCCCGTGGTGTCCCGCTGAGTGAGATCGATAATTAGTGAGATCGACAGGTGTCTCGAGGTGTCCCGTGGTGTCCCGTTGAGTGAGATCGATAGTGAGATCGATCGTGAGATCGATAGTGAGATCGATGTGGTGGCCCGTGGTGGCCCGTGGTGTCCTATGGTGTCCCGCTGAGTGAGATCGATAGTGAGATTGATAGTCGGAGGTTGGGGGGTGAGATCGAAGTGGAACGGAGAGCCCCCCTACCGGGAAATCGATTTCGGTTTCGTGTTCGTGGGTGCCGTGCGTGCGGGCGAGGCGAAGCTGCGTGGGCGGGCGAGAGAAAGTCTCCTGTGGCTGAGGCGCGGCCGGATCAAATGATTGCCGTCCGGGCGTCTGGGGAACCGCGGTGTCCCGCCGGTGTCCCGCCCGTGTCCCGTCGGTGTCCCGATGATGATGATGATGATGATGATGATGATGATGATGATGATGATGATGATGATGATGATGATGATGATGATGATGATTATGATTATGATTATGATTATGATTATGATTATGATTATGATTATGATTATGATTATGATTCTGATGATTCTGATGATTCTGATGATGATTCTGATGCTGATGCTGATGCCGATGCTGATGATGATGATGGTGATGGTGATGGTGATGATGATGATGATGATGATGATGGTGATGATGATGATGGTGCTGAAGATGATGATGATGGTGATGGTGATGATGATGATGATGGTGATTGTGATGGTGGTGATGCTGATGATGATGATGATGGTGATGATGATGATGTCGATGATGATGTTGATGTTGTTGTTGCTGATGATGACGACCCGTGTTGCTGTTGTTGATGATGATGATAGTGATCGATCGGGGGAGATCGATCGTGAGATCGATGGTGGGGTCCATTGTGAGATCGATTGAGTGAGACGTTGGGCCCGCCCTCCGTCAACTTTCTTACCATTCAAGGATTTCGGCTCAAGGCTTCTGTTGCGCTCGGCACGCGTGGGGGCCGGAAACGCGCCCACTTCAGTCACGCACTTCTTTCGGCTTCGCTACGAGGGCCCAGGCTCTGCCAGCCGAAATGCTCGACAATAATGTGGAGACGCTGAAGCACACCCAGACGGCCCAGAGACATCGATGATGATATCGATTTTGTAATCGATAGTGAGATTGATCGAGTGAGATCGATTGAGTGAGATTGATAGTGAGATCGATAGTGAGATCGATAGTGCAAGAGGGGGCACGGGCGGCGCCAGCCTTTGCCAGCGCTCCAGTATTCTGTGACCACATGCTGGCGTTGGCTGCCGTTGGGCAGGTTGGGCAGGTTCCCAGGGGGAGGGACGAATGGTACCAAGGCGCCAAAAAACGAAGGGCGATGTAAACAACTCGATACCGACGCTCCCAAGAGCGAGCGGCAACGCAACACTCTCCATTGGCATCGTCACAACAACACTCACAGCTCTTGCCCATTGCTGGGACCCTCCCCCCCCAACCTCCTTATCACCCGCACGGTGGTCGTATAGGTAAGACCGATGGTGAGATCGAGAGGTGTCCCGCGGTGGCCCGCGGCGTCCCGATGAATGAGGTCGATAGTGAGATCGACAAGTGTCCCGTGGTGTCCCGTTGAGTGAGATCGATGGTGAGATCGATTGAGCCAGATGTTGCCCCCCCCTTCTCCCCCCCACACAGCCTCCTTATCACCCGAAGGGTGGTCGTATAGGTATGTGCATCGGAGGTGGGGGGGTGAGATCGAAGTGGAACGGAGAGCCCCCCCACCGGGAAATCGATTTCGGTTTCGTGTTGTTCGCGCGCGCCGTGCGTGCGGGCGAGGCGAAGCAGAGCGGGCGGGCGAGAGGGCAGCCTCCTGTGGCTGAGGCGCGGCCGGACCAAATGACTCCCTTCCGGCGTCCGATGGCCCGCGGTGTCCCGCCGGTGTCCCACTGCGGTTGAGGCGTGGCCGGACCAAATGATTCCCTTCCGGCGTCCGGTGGCCCGCGGTGTCCTACCGGTGTCCCGCCGGTGTCCCGTTGGTGTCCCGATGATGATGATGATGATGATGATGATGATGATGATGATGTTGATGATGTCGATGATCATGATGATGACGATGATGATGATGGTGATGGTGGTGATGATGGTGTCCCGATGATGATGATGATGATGATGATGATGATGTTGCTGTTGACGATGTTGATGATGATGGTCATGGCGGTGATGATGATGGTGCCCCGATGGTGATGATGTTGATGATGATGGTGTTGATGATGATGGTGTCCCGATGATGATGATGATGATGATGTCGGTGATCATGATGCTGTTGATAATGTTAATATGATGGTGATATGATGATGGTGATGAAGATGGTGATGATGGTGTCCCGATGATGATGAGGTTGGTGATGATGCTTTTGATGACGATGATAATGCGACTGGTGTCCCGTTGATGATGATGGTGATGGTGATGGTGATGGTGATGATGATGATGTTGATGATTTTGATGATGATGACGATGGGGGTGCCCCGATGATGATGTTGATGATGAGGATGATGATGACGTCGTGATGATGATTGTGATGATGGGTGTCCGATGATGGTGATGATTATGATGATGATGATGCTAATGTTAATGTTGATGATGGTGCCCCGATGGTGTCGATGATGATGCTGGTGACGATGATGATGGTGTCCCGATGGTGATGATGTTGATGATGATGCTGTTGCTGATGATCATGCTGATGGTGTCCCGATGATGATGATGAGGTTGATGATGTTGTTCATGACGGTGATGGTAAGGTGATGATGATGCTGGTGTTCCGATGCTGATGGTGATGATGATGATGATGGTGCTGTCCCGATGAAAATGATGTTGATGATGATGACCGTGACGATGGTGGTGTCCCGATGATGATGATGGTGATGATGATGTTGACAATGATGGTGTTCAGTTGGTGATGGTGATGATGTCCCGATGATGATGGTGGTGATGTTGTTGATGACGATGCTGTTGATGATGATGATGGCGTGGATTGTGAGATCGAATGCGGTATCGATAGTGAGATTGATAGTGAGACCGAATGTGAGATTGATTGCGAGATCGATAGTGGGATCGATCGTACGATCGATTACGAGATCGATTGTCAGCTCGATTGTGAGACCGATCGAACGAAATAGATCGAGTGATATCGATTGCGAGATCGATCGAGTGATATCGATCGAGCGAGACCGATCATGAGATCGATAGTGATATCGATAGTGAGACCGATCGAGTGAGACGTTGGTTCCTCCCCCCCGAGCCTCCTTATCGCCTGAAGGGTGGCCGTGTAGGTATATATATATATATATAATATATATATATATTATATATATATATATATGTATGGTATCCTTACAAGGGGGCCTATGCGGCTCCCCGCCTAATGAATGCCCGCCGTTTAAACCACGCTTAAACCCCATAGTCACTCCGGCTGGGGCCCCTTCGGCGCAGAGGGGGCGGGGGCTTCGAGGCGCTTCGGCGCGAGGTCCCCGTCTTCTTCCCGCGGCCAGCGGCGAGCCCACGGGCCGCTGGGCGCCGCGCGGCGCGGGCCGTGCCTTCCCCGGATCAGCGCTGAGCCTTTCTGTGGGATGGCGCTGCGAGGGTGCCGGCGGCGACGCGCGCTCGGGGGCCTCGATGGCCTTTCCCCCGAGGCGCGTGGTTCGACGCGCGGTCGAATGGCGAGCTGCTGGGCGGCCTCGCCACGTCGGGGGGCGACCTCGTGCTGGCGCGGGTCCGAGACGCAGAGGGCTGGCCCCAAGGCCGCGAGCTGCTGCGCGGCGAGGTCGCGTACACGCTCGACCAGAGCGGCGACGCCTCCGGCGCAGGCCGTTACCTGCGCGCCCAGCGCGCGGGCGCCTCCGACGCGCACTTCAGCTGGCACGCGCAGGCCGCGGGCCTGGCTGGAGGGCGGCCCGCGGTAGCGGGCGCGCGCAGGAAGAGCGCTCCGCGGGCTGCCCGATCGGCGCGGTCAGCGTGGAGCACCTCGACGTCTAGCACCTGGTGGGCGAGCGCGATCGCGAGGAGGTGCAGGCCGGGCTCCACCTCGCGCCGGCCCACGCCCGGTGGCAGCGCTGCTGGCTCGGGCGACGAGGCCAGCCGCCGGGGGCAACTCCCGCCGTCGCCGCCCCCGCCGCCGGCGCGGCCGCCCCCGCTTCTGGAGCCGGCGCCGCACGTGGAGGACCTCGATGCCGACGGGGAGGAACCCCCGGCGAAACGCCCCCGCGTTGCTGGCCCAGGCCCTGGCCGGAGCGCGGCGGCAGTCCTCGGGGGGGACCCCCTCGACGACGAGGTGGCCGGTCCCCCGAGGACCCGGCGCCGGACGGGCAGCTCGCCCAGCTGGGGCAGCGGCTGCGCGGCAGTGGAGCTGGCGGCGGCAACCGCGCAGCGGCCAAAATGCACCGGGCCTTGGTGCCGCGCGGGCGCTGGCGCTGCGCGCGCAGGATCGCGCCGCCGCTGGGAGCGCTGCGCGGCCCGCCCCTGCCGCTGGCGGCCGCGAGCGTCTAAGAGATGCTAGCGGCGGCTCTTCTTGGCGGCGAGGACGGCAGCGAGCTCAACGAGGAGGGCTCGAGCGCGCTGGGCCGGCGGGGCACGCGCCAGGGGGCGAACATCAAGCGCGACCTGTTCCAGAAGATCGCGAAGCAGCGCCCCGGGGTGCTGCTGGGGAACGGGCTGGCTCACATCCGAGGCCAGTTCACCTGGCAGCTGGCCGACGCGGGGCCCTCGGGCCCGCTCAGCCCGCGCGTTGTCCAGCACCTCAACACGGTGTTTTTCGTAGCCCATCCTCCCCGGGGGCTCGAGGTGGGCGAGGCGCGCGCGCTGCGGACGCTGGGCGAGGCCATGGGCGGGCTGCTGAGGGGCCAGGTCGTCGAGGTCTGCGACCTGCTCTGCTCATGCAGGAGTTCAAGGCCAGGACGATGCCGCTGCCGGGCGGCCACCGGCGCAGCGCGCGGCGGCTCACCCTGGCCCCCGACGAGAGCCCCCCCGCGGGGGCGTCGCGCGACGAGGAGGCGGCCGCCGAGCGCGTGGAGGCCCGCGGGATGATGCTCGCCGACCCAGAGGAACCAAAGTTGCTCTACAGTGTGATCTTTTGAGGTCCAGAAGCCGCAGCATCATTATCAACGTGTAATGCGTACTTTGCAATCTGTTGATGTGATCCTGCTACTTCAGCATTTTACAACACCGAACATTAGGTTTCTAAGTCTATCGTGACATCTACGCGAATATAAGAATACGTTCCTAGACGGTTTCTACGGATTTCTATGCGGCTTCTACAACGAAGCAGCAGCGGCGGCGGTGGGCCTCACGTTTAAAGCTGGAATAGGAAAACCGCTGGCCAGCCATTTTCCCAGTCAGTTTTGAATTCCGCGCGGGAGCGGTCCGACGACGACGATGACGACCGAGGGCCGCCTAGGACGTTGCCGAGACGGTGACGCCAATAGACGTTGCCGCGCCGCGTCGCGTCGAAACGTGTTCGGGTCTACGTAAAACGGAATCGTCAGATGTACGCTTGGCCGGTACATTGCGCCACCGAACTCCGCCCTTCGCTCGGCGCCGCGCCACTGGCATTGCAGCCTGAACGGGGAAAGCACCACGCACGCGACGCAGCGAACTGACTCTGCAGGTTGACTCCGCTATTCGCTCCAAACAACACGGGGGCGCCCCCTGGCGTCGCTGTCGCGGCAGAGTCGTAGAAACCGTGTAGGAACTGATAGAAGCCGCGTAGAAACCGAGTGTTTCTTTACATAGAAATTGGGCTAACCCATTACAAGTAAATCTAGAATTCAAAATTTTCAGGGCGCGCAGCGGCTCCTATAAAACATGCACGGTTTCGACTCAGTTTCTATGCGGCTTCTACGCGGTTTGTGCGGGTTCTATAGAGTTCTACAACGAAGCATCAGCTGCGGCGTTGGGCTTTACATCTAACGCTGGAATTGGAAAACGGCTGGCCATCCATTTTCTTAATTTCGAGCGGGAGCGGTCCGACGACGACCAGGGACCGCCTAGGGCGCTGGCGAGACGGCGACGCCAATGAACGTCCCCGCGCCGCGTCGCGTCGAAGCGTGTTCGGGTCTACGTAAAACTGAAATGTCAGATGTATTTTTGGTCGATGCACTGCGTCACCTAACTCGGGTGCGTGCGAAAAAACGGCCATCCCTGCGCGATGATACGTTGAGAACACGCACAGGAGCGCGACGCCCGAATGCTCCCCCGAGAAGTCCGCAGTGGCAAGTAGAGCCGTCGCAGGTGTGAAATCGATGCCCAGGGATTTCAAGTTTGCGGCTGCTTTATTCGGCGCTCTATACGGCGCTGTGTTTGGCGTTCTATTCGGCGCTCTATTCGGCGCTCTATTTGGCGCACTAGTAGGCGCTCTATTCGGCGTTCTTTTCGGCGCAGTATTCGACGCCCCATTCGGCGCTGTATTCGGCCCCTTAGAAGAGCCGCCGCAGGTTTGAAATCCTTGGAATTCGATTCCCAGGGAGTTCAAACCGGCGGCGGCTCTATCTGGTGCGCGCGCGGAAAGTTTTTTTCTAAAAATTCTTGGGAATCGATTCCCAAGGGCTCTCTAGAATGATGATCCCAGTGCATGCTGGAGCTGGAGCTCCCTATGGGACCACGAACCGTGCAATGGGGTGTGCCAGAATAGGCGTCGGGCGCGTGCGGGCCTTGCCACTGGGGCCTTCGGTGGAGCTCCCTATGGGGTCACGAACCGTGTGAGGGGTGTACCGACATCGGCATCGGGCGTATGCAGACCCTGCCACTGGGGCCTGTTGTGGAGCTCCCTACGGGGCCGCAAACCGTGTGAGGGGTGTGCCGACATGGGCGTCGAGCACATGCAGAACCTGCCATTGGGGCCTTCGGTGGAGCTCCCTATGGGGCCACGAACCGTGCAATGGGGTGTGCCAGAATAGGCGTCGGGCGCGTGCAGACCCTGCCACTGGGTCCTTCGGTGGAGCTCCCTATGGGGTCACGAAACCCAGTGAAGGGGGTGCCGAAATGGTTGACATGCGGAGGGCAGAGGCAAGAATGGGAAGTGGGGGGAGGAGGATAAGAGGAAGAAGTGGGACGCGGGGCGTTGTCTCTTCGAAGCGAGGACCCAATGACCCAACACCACAGGATAGTTGATAATAGACATGCAGAGGGCAGAGCCCAGGATGGGGGAGGGAAGAGACGGGAGGAAGGATGCGGGAGGAGAACGCGGGGCACTGTTTCTTCAAAACGAAGACCCAACACCACAGGATGTTTGGGAAATGGGAAATCATCATGTTGTAGGTTGGGATTGGCACATGTTTTCGTCAGTCGTTTCCGATGGCAAAACACATACAACATTTGAATCCCACTGGAGGCTGGGATTCCCGGCGCATTTCCTGTTGAATCTCTCTTGGAAACAACATCCAGTACGCAATAATGTTGATTGAGGCTGGGGCCGATGTCTTTTCCAATAGAACTCCCATTGACAAACAAACGAATGGCACACGAAAGAATTATGCCGGGGGCTGGGGTCGGCGCGTTTCCCATTGGATTCCCGATTGAAAAACACATCAAACATTTCAGGATCCTGGGACCACTGCATGACTTATCGAAGTCCGAATGAGGACTGTGTATATTTGTTTGTCTTTAACAAAAAACATTATATATATGTATATATATATGTACTGAGGCTTGGATCGGCGCATGTACTAGTTGTTGGCTCCTGTTTGAAAGCGCATCAAACATACGAACGGATTCAGCTGGAGGCTGGGATCGGCGAATTTCCTTCCCATTGATAGCAAGTCGAGCTTACGTATTCGCATTTATAGATGTAGGTTTATGCGTATGTGTATATTTACAGCTAAATGCAAATATGTATATGTATACGTTTATGAATATGTGTACGTACAGGTGCACACATTCATATACATAAACATCTACATATACGATTACACTTACATGTACACGTACCTGTACACAAGCATGTACACATGGGTGTACACATATGCATGTATAGAATCACATTTCCACTAACAGAAATACAGAAATGAATGCATACATACATCCATACACATACATACATACATGTATCAGTTACACAAGCACACCTGTTTCCCTTCATTGTCGGAGGTTGGGGGGTGAAATCGTAGTGAAACGGAGACCCCCCACCGGGAAATTGGTTTCGGTTTCGTGTTCGTGTCGTGCGTGCGGGCGAGGCGAAGCTGCGCGTGATCCTCCTGTAGCTAGGCCGAAGTAGGAGCGAAAGTCCGTTCCCGTCCGCCGGTGGCTGGGAGGTGTCCCAGTTGGGCCGGGCGGTGTCCCGGGTGTCCCGGGTGTCAGTAGGAGCGAAAGTCCGTTTCCCGTCCGCTGGTGGCCGGGAGGTGTCCCAGTTGGGCCGGGCGGTGTCCCGGGTGTCCCGGGTGTCCTTGGCGTCCCGGCGTTAACGCATGTCGTTGATTTCAAAATTCATTGTTTTTGGCGCCTGCGGCGGGCTTTCTTATCCAATCCAGCTCACTTTATCCAATCCGTCTTGTCCAATCCAATCCATATTATCTTATCCAACCCATATTGTCCCATCTTATCTTATCCCACTCAATCCAATCCACCCAACCCAATCCATCAAATCATTTGTTTCTGCGCCTGCGGCGGGCCAATCCAATCCATCTTATCTTATCCAGTCCATTTCTTTCAATCCAACTCATCTTATCTTATCCAATCCATCTTATCCCATCCAATCCAATCCACCCGACCCAATCCATCTATTCATTTTTGTCGGCGCCTGCGGTGGGCTTTCTTATCAAACCCAGTTTATATTATCCCATCTGTCTTGTCCAATCCAATCCATCTTATCTTTTCCATCCCATATTGTCCCATCTTATTTTATCCCACCCAATCCAATCCATCCAACCCAATCCATCAATTCATTTGTTTCTCTGCCTGCGGCGGGCCAATCCAATCCATCTTGCATTATCCACTCCATTTACTTTCAATCCAACTCATCTTACCTTATTCAATCCATCTTACCCCATCCAATCCAATCCACCCAACCCAATCCATCATTTTGCGTTCGAGGTCGATAGCGAGATCGACAGTGAGATTCACCGATAGGTCGGTCGACGGATAGGTAGACAGTGGGATATCATCGTCATCGCGATCATCATTGTGGTGGAGGGAGACTCATATATTGGGAGAGAGAGAGAGAGAGAGAGAGAGAGACAGAGAGAGGGACAGAGAGAAAGAGATGATATCAAGGTGACAGGCTGGAGGCCAGTCAGGGTGGGCATTTGATCTCAATCCCCCCCAACCTCCTTATCGCCCGCAGGGCGGTCGTATAGGTAATTTTATAAGTCGAGGCGCCCAGCTCTGCACACCCCACAAGAGAGCCTGCGAGTGCTGGCATTCCACATTGCACAACTTCCACGCTACCCAGCAGCGCCGAATAACTTCGTCTCGTGGCAGCTGCCATCGAACCAGCAAGCATGGAAACAACAATGTCCTCGAGTAGCGTATCCTAAGGAGCACCCTTCAATGTTTCTCAAGCCTGCACGGCCGCGCCTCGGAGCAATCATGAAGAAGCCCGTCCTGGGGATCACGCTTCCACCAAGGCTTGCGTGAATGTTTTTTTTGCTGACACGGACCACGACTTGCAACACCCAGTTGGACGAGAGGTCAGCGGCAGGGTCGGGGGGAAGTGGGCGAGCTCGGTACTGCGGCCGCGCCTCCAACATCAACGTCGGCCGCTGCGGTTCGGAACAAGGGGTCCGCATCGCGATTGCGCCCGCTTCGCGGAGAGAAGGAGTCGGAGAAGGAGCAGCAAAGGAGAAGGAGGAGGAGGAGAAGAAAGAAGGGGAATAGGAGGAGGAGGAGGAGGAGGAGGAGGGGTGAAAGGAAGAGGAGGAGCAAGAAAACGAAGAGGAGGAGGAGCAGCAGCAGCAGCAGCGGCACCAGCACCAACACTAGCGTCAAAAGGACGAGGAGGAGGAGGAGGAGGAGGAGGAGGAGGAGGGAATGGCAACGTCTGAAAATATTCATGCCACCAGGAACCAGAAAACCAGGAGGAGGAAGAAGAAAATGGGAAGTTGGAGGAGGAGGAGGAGGAGGAGCAGGTGGAGTGAAAAGTGAAGAGCCCCTGGGCGAGGCTGGTCGGCCAGATGATCCAGGTGGACCGCGAGGTGCGGCCGGACGCCGCTGCGGTATTTGCCGTCGTGAGGCGCGCCCCCAGCCAGGAACCTCCTCCCCTTTTTTCCTCTCCACCCCTTTCCTTCCTTCCTCTCTTCTCTCCTCTCTCCTGCTTCCCCTCCTCCTCTTCCTTTTCATCCTCCTTCTCATTCATCCTTCCTCCAACTGCCTCCTTCCTCATCCATCCTTCTCTTTCCTCCTCCCTCCTCCCTCCTCCTATCTTCTCCCATTCCTCCTCTCTCCTCCTCCTCCTCCTCCTCCTCCTCCTCCTCCTTGTCCTCCTCCTCCTCCTCGTCCTCCTCCTCCTCCTTCTCCTCCTCCTCCTCCTCCTCCTCCTCCTCCTCTCCCTTCCCTTTTTCCAAGCATCCTGTGGTGTTGGGTCCCGTTTTGAAGATACAGCGCTCCGCGTCCTCGCTCCTCCTCCTCCTCCGCTGCCCCTCCCTCCCCCTCATCATCAACATCATCCTCGTCATCATCATCACCATCATCATCACCAGCAGCATCAGCATCATCATCAGCATCTTCATCACCATCACCATCACCATCACAATCATCATCCGAAACCATTGTTGGCTCAATGCCAAGGTGGTGCCCATTTAACTGTCTTAGCGGGGTAGGCTCCCATCAGACTTGCATCGTGCATACAAGCGCTTCAAAAGCTCCAAGTCCAGGTCCACTCCTGGCATTTCTATACCCAAGACCTGGGCTGAACCACGCGCCCCAGGCACCTCCATATCCAAGACCAGGATTGAGCCTTCTGGCACCTCCATATCCAAAGCCTGGTCCGAGCCTTGCGCCCCAGGCATAGCAAAACCGAGTCCGAAGCTGGCAAAGTTCGTGGTGTTTCTTGGCTACGTGCTCTTCTCGGTGTACCTCAGTGCATTCCAGTCTTCCGTCGGCGACAGTTTCCAGTGCTCCTTTCATCATGGAAAATGTCCACTTCAGGCTCGGACGACTCCAAAGCCATTGGTTCGCGTGGTACCCGAAGCGGGGGAGCTTCAGAGGGCGCAGCGCGACGAAGTGACGTTCGACAGGCTCGGCGACGGCAGCGACGCGAAGACGTTCGATATCGCGATTGAGACCACTCAGACCGACGAGACCCTCTTCAGCACCGTGGCCCCTGGCAGTCGGGCACCAATCGATCAGCTGCTGCTGGGCGCCGCGCTGGCCGCTCGGGGGGAGCAGGCGGAGACCGAGACAGCGAGGCCTTCCATTCCATCCCGCCGCCAGAGCGTGGGGTGGACTCTTCATCACCCAGCAGCAGCAGCCGAGTTGGCACGACAGCTTGGGATGGCTCCCGCGTTTCCGTCACAAGAACTACGAGCAGGCGTTGCGCCAGCTGCAGCTCAGCCGCAGCCAGTTGCTACACTCACTGGTCACGACGGTGCAAGACCGCGACCTCCACGGCCACAGCGAGACGCCCCTGGACCAGCTCGCTCGGCAGCCTCCACAGCTCCTTCGGCTACCTCAACGACCCGCACCACAGGACCTCTCGCGTGCCATCGGGGGAAGCGTCAATTCGCAGCTGACAACGGCCACAGCAGCTCAGCAATCTCTTCGACACTACATGGAAACATTTTCCGGTCGAAAGGCCCAAACATATGTAGTTGTGAGTAGCGCCTTGTGGGTGCAGCTCCAGGTGGGCCACGCAGCGCGTGATGGGGCGCGCCGCAATGGGTGGGGGGGGCGCATGCGGGGGCCTTCGGTGGGCTCCCATGGGGCCACGACGCGCTGTAGTGGGTTGTGGAGACGCATGCGGGCGGCGCCACTGGGGCCTTCGGTGGAGCCCCCATATGGGGCCACAAAACGCTGTACTGGGTTGGGGGGGGCGCATGCGGGCGGTTCCACTGGTGCCTTCGCTGGAGCCCCCATATGGGGCCATGAAGCGCTGTACTGGGTGTGGCGGGCGCACGCGGCCGGGTCCACTTGGGGCCTTCGGTGGAGCCCCTCATGGGGCCACGAAGCGCTGTGCTGGTCGTGGCGGGCGCGCGCGGGCGGTCCCACTGGGGCCGTCGGTGGAGCTCCCTATGGAGCCACGAAGCGCTGTGCTGGGCGTGGCGGAAGCGCGCGGGCACCCCCACTGGGAGGGTCGCAGTCCTCGTTCTTGGGCTCGCACGCGCTGAACGCGAGCTTCTTCGCCAAGGTCAAGCAGCTGGACGTCCGCCCTAGATCGCGAGACCAGCGATTAGCCCGCGCTCAATCCTGGACGGGCGCACCCAGCTACTCACGGTTCCCACCATTGTCATTGAGCGCGAGCTCCGAATCCTGAACGCGCACAACAATGACATGACGGCCGAGCAGAGCAGCAACCTGCAGGCGGAGTGGGCGACGCACTCCACGCGGGCGCCGTCGGACCCGACGCGCTTCGCCTGCCTCGCGACGGGGGGCTTCAACTTCTCCGGCGCGCCACCGCAGTCGCGCCTCACGCCGCAAGCTCGGCAGCTGCATTAGACAAGAGGGGCGCCGTCATCAGAACCAGCACTTCTGGCGTCGACTGGCCCGCGCGAGCGCGGTGGAATTCAGCTCTGCGACGCCGACCTACTTCTCCAAACAGCACCAGAGGGGCGCCACGATTGACCGCGTCTTCGTTCTCATCCCGCCTGCCTGCGCCCCCTGCCCTCGCTGCCAGCCCAACGTCACTCAGGACGCGGCGACGTCATCGGGCACGCGGCCCAGCGATCGCACCATGCTCGAGCTCGCGATCGAGAACCGCAAGCCGCCCGTAAAAGACCGGCGCCCCATCGCTGACTTCATTCACCGCTCCAAGCAGCACAAGACACAACTCACCAAGATGCTGAACGAGGCCGAGCTGGACGCGATGACCGACCCGCGTCGCTTCGACGCCACGAAGCAGATCATGCCTCTGGCGGCCGAGCTCGCGCGCAACGAGCTGCAGCAGCTCCCGTTGGGCACGGGCGATGCGAACGTGCTGGAGGGTAGGCGCCTCGCGCTCGTGCCATTGCGCGCGCCATCTGGCGCTCTGACCTTGCCGCAGCTCGCCAACTTGCCGCTGCCGCAGAGCTTGGGCGAGAATGTCCGACGCATCGGGATCTTCCTTGCAGCTGCGTGACTCGGCTGGGTTTCAAAGCGCTGTTGCGCGCAGTAACCATGCGCGGCGCGAGCGGCCCCGGCGCCTTGCCGCCGCTCGCACGGCCCGCGCTCAGGACCAGCCGTCTCTCGAGGAGCAGCGCCGCATCCGGCGCGCCCTCCAGCGGCAAGCGGCGCTCTAAACGCCATTTTCAAGGCGTCTTGTCTCGCGCGGTAACACGACCAGTCAGTTCGCTTAAAGCGCGCGTCATCGGCGGAGGCGCCGCGCCCCCACCGGTGCCCAGAGAGCCGGAAGACGTCGCCCGCGCGCCCTTGCTCCACTGGGCCCAGATTTTTTCGGACACGCGTTCCACGGGTTGAATCCGACGTGTTCCCGGACTAAGTTCCGCTTGCGTTCCCACTTGTTGATTTGCCGGTTCCCTCCAAGGACGCCCTCAGTCAAGCTTGCATACGAGGGCGAAGCTCGGCGCCTGGTCCAGATCGCCTTTCGTGCCAGGCCTGGCTGGCTGTCTCAGCCACAATCGGCTGTCTCTACCCCATCTTCCCTTGCCCCTTCAGCTCCCCGCCTGCCCCCCCCCCCCCGCCCTCGACAATTCGCTTGTTGTCTTCCCGCCGAAAGGTGACAAAATAGGCGATGCGCCCCGATGCCTCCGCGATGCATCGCCAGCGCGGCCTTTGTTATTCAAAAACTGCGATACCAAAGCCACGGCGTCCGCGATCCAATTCACGCTAACGCAGTCAGCGCAAGAGCGAGTGCACGAAATCCAACAGGGGTTCATCAGAAGCGGCAGTTACTATCATAACATAGCCAAGCTCGGCGCCCGTGCTCGAGCGGTCGGATTTCACGAGGACGCTGCCTGTCGGATGCCCCTGTTCGTGGCATTCGACATTAAAGCTGCATTTCCTAGCATGAATCGCACGGAGCGAATGGCCACGCTGGCTGATTACGCCAAGAAACACATTCTTTCCGCGTGCGATCCTGGCTCACAACGGGCGCGCGACGAGGGGAAGGCGCTGGGCCCCTTGATCAGCGTAGTCATGAACGCCTCTCTCCGGAGGCGTTTATTTCTTGCTCACCTTAGCGCGGACTCGTGCGGCAAGCCACTGTCTCGACCCGAAGATATACGAACAGTGGCAAGAAATATCAGAAGCAGCCCAGACAGCGAGCCTGCTGCCGCCACAGATGAACACAGGGACCCTTGCGGCGACGTCCCGGACTACGACCCAGATAAGGCTAGCGAGGAATCTGAAGCGGACGTTGCAGACGAGCCTGAAGGAAGCCCAGCTACAGGCGATGGCCACAACACTGAGACGGCTGACGACGAAACATCCAGCGTCACAGACGACAGGCCCCCGCTGCCGAGAAGCAATATCCGCCAAACCGGGCCCCTCCGGAAGGGCACGCGCGAGGCTGGGAACAGAGCAGCAGACGAGAACAACGAGACGGTCCCACTCAGCACGATGCTGACGACAGGACTGGTTCCTCGCGCGGATGCAGGGACCAGTGGAGCCACGACAGGTCCTCAGACCGCCGGACCACGCATTCTCGCGACGACGCCTGGCGTCACCAGGACATGCGCACGGGAAACGACGGGATATTCAATCGTGGTACATGGGTACCCTTCTCCAAGAACCCACTGTTCATCTACGAGCCCAAGAAGAACGACGGGTCCAACATGTACAAGGCACCGCCGCGCACGATCGCCTCACAGCACCCCTGGGAGTCCGACGGCGCTTTCGCCCTCAGGATGCAGAAAGAGCTAGGCAGCATGTTCGGCGACCTGTGGTGTGCACACTGCACCAAAACTTGCCTCGCTAACGCCCAGCAAACCTTTGACCCAGCACTGCAGCCGACAAGCGTGTGCCGGGTTTTCCGCAACGCCTGGGGGCTTGCAAAGTACGACGTGCACCGCGCCGACCATGTCCTGCGCGCCAAGACCAGCTTTCGCAGCCCAACTGACAGCCTCACGGCTGTCAAACCGCCTCCAGCTCAGGAGCTGCCAACAGCAGCGGGGCCGCCGCTTCCAGGTCCCACGCGGCGGGAGAGCACCCGAGCAAGGGGAAAAGCAAGACGAAGGACGGACCCGATTCACTGGGCAAGGCTGGGAAGAGGAACCGAGTAACCGAGAGCCCATGGAGTCCATTGCACGAGAAACGGTATCTTCAGTAATATTGGGCGTGGGGCATCACCCAGTTCCGACGGGATGCGGCTCTGTCATCGCGCCAGGTATGTGGTGTGCCATACGACTACATTGCTAGCTCGCTCTCGTGTGCTTGCGGCGGTTAGCCGCGTTCCCCTGCTCTCCCCTCCCTTCTGCCTCCTTCGCAGTCACTGCGGCTCAATGCTGGCATCGGACTGGCAGCCCACCGCGGTTGTCCCTCCCTGAGGGCTCTTGCAGCAACAAGTGCGTGGCTAAACAAGAAAGCATGCATTGCCTACACCCGCTGGCGCACATGGGATGGCGCGCTAGCTCAATGGAGGACCCATCGTCCGTGACTGCGCGCCATTTCGCGGCCGAAAGAGCCCAGCTTCCCCCGGGACTTCGCGCGAAGAACAATGGCAAACCGGTGCCAGTGGTGGGTTTACTGGGGGAAGCTTCGATGCCGAGCGCCTGGCGCGCGCGTCAGTGTACACAGGGTTATGGTAAGCTCTCCTCCTTCTTCTCATTTTGCTTCAGCGGTTAGCTGACTCCCCCTCTCCTCCGTCGCTGGGATCATGTATTACACCGGGACTGGGCGGTGCGGTGCCTACTGGCTGCCTTAAGCCGGCGCCCCCCTCCCCCTGCTTATGGCCGAAAGGGTTCAGTGGACTCCGATGCCCGTGCTTCCTGTTTCCTATTGCCGCAGCGGCTAGCTGCCACAACGGGTTGCCTACCGCGCCTGGCGTGCACTTCCCCTCCTCTCCCTCGTTTCACCGGGTTTATCCCACGCGGCGGGGGCCGCCGCCAATACTGCTGTCCGATGGTGCTCTGACAGTCTGAATTCCATGCAAGTTTCGCACTGGGAGCGGACGGTCAGGTGGCCCCTGACCTGCTCCTGTCTGGTGTTGGCCTCCACTGGTGACCGGGAGGGTTCCGTGAGGTCTCGCTTCGAATTCCATGCATGCCCACACTAGGGATGGGCGGCTAGGTGGCCCCTGGCCTGCTCCTGCTTGGTGTCAGCCTCCACTGGTGACCGTTTGGGTTCCGTGGGGTCTCGCTACGGTGCCGTCCTCTTGCGTGCAAGGATTTCGGCATGTGTGGCTCTGGGCGCCCGTCGGCTGCTTTCTCCTTCGTGGACTTCGCTTTCGACCTGTGCCACCGGATGCACATGCAAGATGATCTGCCGTTTGCGGACCTGTCTGTGGCGAGGCTGCCCCCTCTTCACTCTGGCGCCGACACGATGCTGTTGTGTCACCTACGGCACGGATGTCGCCCTGGAGTGCCTGTCGGATCTGCTCGTTTTTGTCGGGCCCTATGCCGACTCACACCGGGTGATCGACCTCTGCGTGTTCATGGTCGCGCCGCCGCGCTATTTTGGCTGCGCGTCGCCACCGGGATTTCCACGCCACCGGGTTGGGAGTGCCGCTTCTGGTGTTCTTTCTGAATGGTTGCCCGCGCGCTTGCTTCGCTTGCCCCTCTCTTTTCTCGCTGCCTAGTCGCGGCCCGGCTAGTGATCGGACGGATTTCGACTTGCTTCGCGAGCCCGCAGACCAAAAAGTATCCCCGCCAGCCCTGCCCATGAGAGCTGACGGGGAAAGCGACGAAGAGACACATCTAGGGAAACAGTGCGAGCAACCAGGGTGAACCGAAAGATCTCTGGGAGCAAGGGGGTGGCCTTGGAAGGCCTCTGCGGGTCATCCCTGGGGGCCGCGCGGGGGCGAGGGGACGAGGAGGACGAGGAGGATGAGGAGGACGAGGAGGACGAGGAGGACGCGGGTGAGGACGAGGAGGAGGACGAGGACGAGGAGGAGTACGACGCGGACGAGGTCTCATGGAACCATCTAGAGGTATTATTGTTGCTGCTGCTGCTTGTGTTCCCTGGGGGGTTGGGGGGCCCTCTTGGAACCCTTTGGTAACCCTGGAAAGTTGTTTGGGATCATGTTGGAGACCATCGATTACAGTACGCGGGGATCCCCAACTCAGTTCCCCCCATCAGGGGCCCGCAAACCGCTTCTCGGGGTTCCCTTGCAGCGGTTTTGTGCGCTCTTGGTGCAGTCTTGGGGCCGTTTCGAGCATTTTGGGGACCATCTTGAGGCTATCTGAGCCATTTTGGAGGTCATCTTGGGCTCGCTGGGGCCACTCGGGGGCTTCTTGGGGCCCTCTTAGAGCCCTCTTGGAACCCAAGAGGAACTGTTTGTTCGGGGGCTCTTTTAGGAGCCCTGGAGCGCCTCTTTGGGGCCTTCTTCTGAGCTATCGGTCAAAGGAGGGGGGCTCCGATCTAGGTCCCCCCCCAGGGGCCCCGAAAACCGCCTCCTGGGGCGCTCTTGGAACCCTCCAGGGGTGTTCTTGGGGTTTCGTGGGGCCGCCATACGGGCATATTGGGCCCCTGTTGTGGCCTTCCTGGGCCATCTTGAGGCCCCCGAAGCGCATCGGAAACGAAACGGCGAGAAGGTAAACACCATCAATTTTCCTTAGGTTGTTGAGGGATTTGGGCTCTTGGAGGGGTCCTGAAGGACCTCCGAGAGCACTAGAAACCGTATTGTGGCCATCTTGGGGCCTCTTGGAGGCATGTCGGAAGCTGTCTTGGACCAACTTCGGCTATCTTGCGGCATTTGGGAGGCCATCTTGGAGCTCCGGAGGCCCTCTTAGAACCATCTTGAGCGAAAAGGGACCTTCCAACCAACCGCGAAGCTCCCCCAAAAAACCCAGGGTAAGAGTTATGGGGGAGGCGTGAACCCATCACCGACGGGGAAAAGGGTTTTTTTGGGAGGAGGAAAAAAACATCCTTAGACCACCTTCGCCCATAAGGCTGGTGGGTTTACTACTACTACTACTACTACTACTACTACTACTACTACTACTACTACTACTGCTACTACTACTACTACTACTACTACTACTACTACTACTACTACTACTACTACTACTACTACTACTACTACTACTACTACTACTACTACTACTACGACCTACTACTACTACTACTACTACTACTACTACTACTACTACTACCACTATTACTGCTACTACTATTAATACTATTACTACTACTACTACTACTACTACTACTACTACTACTACTACTACTACTACTACTACTACTACTACTACGACTACTACTACTACTA